>NDGN011518767.1:1143-15757 GCA_002564285.1 Tympanoctomys barrerae | reverse complement strand
TTTTTTTAAATTGGAAATTGAACTCAGGACCTTGTGTTTGCTAGGCAGTTGCTGTGCTGCTGAGCTATCTCCCTGACCCCTTGCTTGAGGTCTTGCAAAGTTAGATTAAGGTATTGTGGGCCAGAAGGAAGTTTGGAGGTCTAAGCTCCTGCATGGAAGCGCAAGGACCCAGGTTCGATCCCTGGTAATGCATGCCTGGCTGGCCACTGAAACCTGCAGGTCTGGGGAGGCTGAGACAGGAAGATCACTATGAGTCCAAGCTGTGTAGCGAGACCCTTTACCAAATATGTAAGATAAATAAATAATTTTTAAAGTTTTTTTTTAGAGGCGTAGTGAGAATGGGGCTCATTGGAAGTTCAGTCTTCCAAGCTTACTGATTGACAGAAATCACTTCCTTATGGCTGTGATTCTGAGATTCCTACTGTCTTGTCATCTCAGATGTTGTCTTCATCTCTGGTGGCAGTCTGCAGTCCATTGCCACATGACCTTCTCCACGTATAATCAGTAGGAATGTGCTTAAAGTCCCATCACCTCCTTCAAAGAATTCATCTACTTAGATCAGGCCCATCCAGGATAATCTGTTTTTATTAATTACCAGAAAGCTGATTAGGACTTCAATCACATCAGTAAAGTCCCTTCTGCTCTATAAGTAATATCATCACAGGAGTGAGCTCTGTCATCTTCACCATCCCACTAAGACCTAAGAGGAGGTTATGTAGGGTGCACACATAGGGAAGGAAGTTTTAGAAGGTGCTATAGAATTCTACCACCCGTAGCTATGGGCTCATGTTTAGTGATAACATGTACTTGAATTTTTAAAATAATCATTTAAAAAAAATAAAAGTGGACTATAATAGAACATTAAAAACAAAGGATGGTCATCTTTAAAAGATCTGTCATTACAGCATCATTATAATTTTGGTTCCTGAAGTTCTACCATAGAGCAAGAAAAGGAATTTCTTAGTGTCCTTCCTTATTTCAGTCATGACTTCAGGGTACATGTCGGATATTATGCATTTCTGTTTTCATTGGTTCTGTCCAAAGGTTCTGGTCATCTCATCCTCTACTTCTAGTAGTTATGTTTAGTTATGATTTCATTGTAGTCATGCCAATAATAGAAAATAGTTTTCTATAATTAGAATGAAATAAGTTTTCTATATCTAAAAATAATTACTTATATTGGCATGAGTTGTATCTTGCAGAACTTTAGGGGTTTTGATAAAATGTTTTATGGATCCACTCTTCACTGATAATCAGTAGGACTTCAAGATAAAATGTGTATATATCATATTTAAGAAAAACAGTGGCATGATATAGCAAGAAAAACTTTTACCTCATGTGCAGGCTAAAAGTCTATGTTCTGTTGGAATCCTTTTCCTTCCTCACCATCCTTGTACCTTATATCTAGTACAGCTCAGATATATGATCAGAGCCCCACCTGAGTAATGGCAGTCTTGTCTGTAAGATACTACCAGTCATTTCCTGAACTTTGTGCTTGGTTATTTTTTTGTAACTGTGAAGGTCATGCTCCTTGGTAGCCTGGTGTTCAGTGTCAGCAAGCCTTGTCATCACAGTAGAAACAGCTTTCTACTCACAGATTCTTGTCTCATTCACTCTCTGCTAGGTGCTGAGGATACCCAGATAACACATGATAAATGTGAAACAGTTTCTGTGACATTGCGGGGAGAAGTATAGTGTGGTCTAGGGTATTCAGGCCTTGTGAAAGGATTTACCTTAGCTTTGTTGATGAGGAGTGTAGTCTCAGGCAAGAATGAAGAGACAAATTTGACTTCTGTGTGAAAGACTTGGGAGACCTAAGCTACCTTGCCTAGATGTTTGAATGGGAAGAGTTACAATCAAAGGTGCTTGACCTTGAAAATAAATTTTTGAAAAATAAGTCATTAGACTCATTTGCTAATAGTGCATGTTATGTATTGGCATAAGAAAATATTTTTCTTATACAATTTCAGATAAAATACAATTTACTATAAAACTTCTTATACAATAAAAATATATAACCAATGGTATAATCATTAACTATATACTTTTAATCATTTTGGAATTGAATGAGAAAATATAAAAATTCTTGAAGCATTGTATAAATATTGCGTATTATCATTTGTAGCAGCTTGTTATATAATAGATTATGTGATGTCTGGAATAAAAGAGACCAGTTTGTTTAATAATATTCAGGTCTAGATGAAGAGTCAGTTCACTCATATCATTGTTTTTTAAGAACATTGTTTAGAAATTGAGCTATTTTTCTCCCGCTTTCTAGCCTGAAATCTTTACAGATTACATGCAGAATTTGTGAATAGCCAGCAGTATGTAGGAGAATAGAGGTTCTTAAAGTCTGGTTAACTTTACAGAAATTAATACATGGATAAATGAAAGTTTTTTTCTTACATTTTACTGAAATTAGAGCATGAATAAAGAGGTTCTGGCACTAGTTTATGCAAGAAATTAATAAAATTGCTTTTATTGGGCTAGGCCCACTAAAAAGCTCTGAAGTTATAGTGATTAGTAAGATGTAAGTAGTCCTTGATTTTTTTTTTTTTTTTTTTTTTTTTTTTTTTAACCTCTGGAATTCTGCTGAGTGGACCTGCTAGACTCTGAACCCTCCAAATAGTCGGGAAAAGATTGTGTGTGTGTGTGTGTGTGTGTGTGTCGGGGCGGGGGGGTATTACTATTTTTGAATATTAGTGATTCTGCCTTCGTCTGCATATTTCAGAATTCACAGAATGCTTTCTAGGATTTAAATGAGATATGCATTTGGTTTTAAGGAGTACAAATGGGAGAGATTTGTTTCAGTGTGTTGCTTAATTAACATTTACACTGCCACTTCATATCAGCTTCTTTCTTTTGCAAGTGAATTAGCTTTTGTGGGCAGCATGTCAAGAGGAAGTGTATTGTTCCTGGCAGGGCACTTCAATTTCTAATTACTAGATTCCTGACTTAATTGCAATTACCTGGACACCAAGTCACGTTGAACTTTTGGAAAAGAATGTAATTAGTGAATAGGAACAAGAACTTTGCTACTAGCTCTTTATGTAGACCCCAACACTAAACACAGGACTGCAAGTCCATACCTATAAAGACAGTTCATCAGTCAGTAAAAACCATTCTTCAGGTAATGACCATAACATGTCAGCTTTAATTTTAGTGACACTGTGGTGCTAAAGCACATAATGTTCCATGTTTTCTTTTGAAATATAGCACAGTGGACTTATGTTTATTTTTTAATAATAAGTGGTTATTGGGGGAAAAAAGAGTTACAGTTCGCCGAATACTCTATGTAGACATGAACATTACATACTTTGATTAATAGCTATGGAATCTCAAGGTCTCTAGGCATTGGAAGAAAGAATCATTTTCTAATATTCAGTTGCTACATTAATTTTTCTTAATACCTAACAATTGAAGATTAACTGAGTAAAAAGTTTTAGGGCCAGTAAGATAGCTCAGCAGGCAAAGCACCTGCTTAGGCAAGCACAAGGTACCAGGGTTTGATCCCAAGCACCACATGCTATGCCAACTGTGTCCCCAGGTGAGCTGAGCCAGCCACTGAGTCTGGGTGTGGTGGCACACACCTGTAATCCCAGTGCTAGGGAGGCTGAAAACAGGAGGATCACTTGTTTTAAGTTTTACCATAATTTAATTTCTTCTGATCCTTTAATAGAAATGAAAACATCTTCTAGTTGTATATTTCTTTGCATATACTTAACTATGTTTTTATTCTCACAGAAGTAAATAAAGAGCATATACACATATACATTTGTCAGTTTAAATGATGGCAAGGTGAAATAGTGGAAGTTTAAAATGGAGCAATAACAGTCAAAGAACAGTTGTAGGGATGGAGCACCTTGCTCATGGGTAACAACTGTACTTATCACACTGGAAAACCCTGTGTGTTATTGTTGCTACTACATTTTATTGTTACCTGGCTCTCAGTCCTGCCAGGTGGCTGTCACAGGTATTCCTATCTCATAGTTAAGAGAGCAGAAGGATCAAACAAGTCACCTCTCAGTGTCCCACAACATGTTGAGGTAAAGCCCTGGGCTTATGTATTTTAATTCATAGTTTTATGGCATTTATCATCTTAGAGTTGCCAGGTTTATGGAGAAATATAGAATGAATTTTATAAAACAGTAAAATTTCAGTGTAAGCACAAATATCACATGGAATGTGATTTTTATCCTAAAAATTTACTTGTTTCTCTGAAATACAAATTTGCCTGGGTTCCAATATTTTATCTAGTAATCATAACCTTTCCATACATAGTGCCCACTCAGTAACAATACTTAAGTGATACACCAAAGAAGTTAGGTGATTATTTCTGGACTTCATTTTCACACACACACACACACACACACACACACACACACACTCTCTATAGTTTCACTATGCAGTTCTGGACTTCATTTTCACACACACACACACACACACACACACACTCTATAGTTTCACTATGCAGTTCAGGCCAGCCTTGAACCGCAGCTGACCTCAAACTTGGCAGTGACCCTTCTGCCTCAGCTTCCTGTGTGCTACAATTGCAGGCATGCACCAGCATACCCACTTCTGTGCTTTTATTTTTATGAAAAGTTCAACTGAAGTTTTCCAAACCTGCAGGATGTTGTAAATGGAAGATACTTTTATAAACAAGAGACCATGGTAAACTTTTCCAGCAGCTAACAAATACTGAGTTTCCAATATGAAAAGTTGGACAGTAAATATGAAAAGCACTAAAGTTACTGTATGTGTAGTTACTTCTGGAGATAATACATTGACAAAATTGTTACAATATTTTGAATCTATTTTTTCAGCTATATTGTTAAGACATTTGATATTTTTTGCCTTGCATTGTTTTGTTCTTCTACATTTCCCTTTCTGTTAATTTTTATTTAAACCAAAGTTTGGTTTTAAAACTCTTTTAAGTAACTCAATAACTGAGGCAGGGATACCATAAGAAACTAAAGATAGTGTTCTGATGATGATTTTCATCTTACCTTGGTCCTTCTGTGATATTCGTTGTTTTATACAAATGATTTAATAATTCAGTGGTCTTCGTCCTGTCTTACAAAGTTATATTAGTGAGTATCCTTAAGACAAGATGTGATCTCAAGTTAACAGAATTTAGAAAGCAGCTGTACTGGGAGAACACAGAGAGATGGAGAACGTATCCTTGAGGCAGACTCAGAGCACCTCAGGTAGCCAGGCTGCAATCTTTTTGCCAGGGGACCTTTACTCAAGAGGATACTTGATAAGGATGGCATCTGAAGAGGTGGTTAAATGATCTTAAAGTTCATTGCATTTGACTATATTAGCCAAACATCCCCATCTCCCTGACAGGGATTCCATGCAAGTTGTCATCATTGATATCCTTTGGCTTGTGTTCTTAACCCCTCTGTCACTTTTATCTAAAAGAGCTTCAGTGATTCTTACAAGGTTCATCAGCCCCTCACTTAACTATTAAGAGTGTTTTTGATATATCATTACTTTGGTTCTGATTACAGGAAGGTCTTGCTCAGCTTGGAGTTGACCTTGCTCTTTCAAGTAACCTTACATATATCTGACCAGAAAAAAATTGTTTTCCATGTATTTGTACACTGAGAATCTAATTGTTTTCCTTAACATTTCTTCTATTTTTTGAATATATTTAGTCGCGAAGACAACTTTTATTTTTTACTCTTGCAGCCCAACCCAAAATCAATCAGGTGGAGAATATATTGCTGACTGGATGCACAGAAAAGATGTTCAAATGCTTCCTTAGCTACTATTAGCCTCGAGTGTTGTGCCCCAACTACCCATTTCCTCCTGTCCCCACTAGCCAGGATAAAACTCATTTGAGCTCTGTGGCACGGGAATAACTCACTGTCTACCCTCTGAACAGTTAGCAAGCTCTCACCAAGGCCTCCTCTCTTTAATTGTCACTTTGTTTCTTTTGGTGACTATTCCCTTCCTTTTGAAATGAACAATGGGTGAAGTTAACCAGTTAACTTTTCTCTTGTTCTTTCATTAGGGAATGAGTACATTTCTATCACAATGCTTCATTTTCAAGTCCAAAGAGAAATTTTATGACTTCAGTCTGCCTTCAACCAGACTAGTTTAACAAAAGTAATAATATGATGATATGTGTGTGAAATAAAAGTAATGGTTAATTTAAGTGTATATCAAGTAGCAGTTGTTCATATTTAGTGAAATATACTTCTTCAAGTCTATATACTATATAGCCCGTAGTATCTGTCACATTCAAAGTCCTGAGGGGAACGTAAGTCAGAAAGTCCACATTAATACAAATTTGAAGACAAATTTAAGAGACAAATAGAAAATGCTTTCAAATACAACACAAAAGACAGTAGAGCAAAATTATCTTTTTTGTTAAACTACTTGGCTCTGAGTGTTATTGATTGTACTTTAATTCAGATACATCATATCATAACATGTATACCTGTGTGTTAATGCAGATGATGATATTGGGGTGTATACTTTTATTTAATTGCAAAAGCCATCTTTGACTGTTTGAGAAGTGTCTTTTTGGTACAGCTAATTTTCAGATAAGCTTCTGACACTGCTTGTGTCATTTCTTAGGGCGTGTTCGTCTTTGGCCAGAAACAGATAAATGAACCCTTCAGGGAAATTCTTATAGAGTTATAATGATTATGGGGGTGGGATTAGGGGTCAAACTGTTACCCACTAGAAATTTGTGTTTAGACTATATTGCTTTGTTTTTCTTAAAACAATTTCAGAGAGAATGCTAAATAACAGCACATTAACCTTAGCCTGTCAGTACGAAAAGGAGCCTTGAGGGTTAGGGAGATGGCTGATTTGTTTCCTCCATGTTACACCAAATAACTGTGTTGTCCTTATGTAGCAGTCAGTTTAAAATTATAAAGACTGTGAAATATGACTTTAATAAAAGATTGTATTTAAGTATACGTAATTAGATACATTTTCTCAAAATGAACATACTTGTTTAATCGATACTCAAAAACAAACAAATACATTGCTATTTGTTTCTCAATGAAGTTATTTAAAAACAAACAAACAAAAAAAACAGAAGCTTCTTGTGCCCTGTTTGGGTTGTTCTCTATCCATCCCTCAGCCTCTACCCACTAATGATGAATAGTCTCCAGTTAAAGTCTGATATTTCAGATTGTCGATGATCATGATAGCAACTCTTTTTTTTGGGATACCAGGGATCAAACATAGTGCTAGGCAAGCACTTACGCTGCTGAGCTATAGCTCTGGCCTAGCAAGTCATTTTATTTAGATTCATTACCAAAAAAGCAAAAACTCTTCTCTATTTTAACATTTAAAGTTTTGTATCATCTTCAGTTTCTCCTCTAATGTGGCTTCCAAATGGCATCTTAGAAGTGCTAGATGTGTTGGGTGCTTATGTGATGATGACCTTTAACAAGCTGTTTATACTTGAGGTTAGGGCAGTCTTTTGATCCAAAGAATGAGCCTTCTTTTTTTTTAAGAATACAAAATAGTTTAACAACAACAACAACAAAAAGACCATACCAAATTTCATTAAGCAAAGTAATAGGAATTTGACAATGATTGTTTACCAGATATAAACCTGTAAAATTGATTTAAAAAAAAACTTATAAGAAACTATAAAGAAAAAAATATTTAAGCATTAACTGCTCCTTTCAGTAGATCAACAGTACAATTATCCAAACTATCCTGCATGTGTACATAAATATATATCTTTTCCTCTTCTTTCTTTTGTCCTTTTCCTCATCCTAGTTTTTTCTTCTCATTGAACGGATTCTTTCCCTTTAACAGTATTCATTGTACCTTTCAGATTTTATTTACTCTTTCAGGTTCTCACACTAGCAAGATAGTACAATGTTTGCATATGCAGGTCTGATTTATTTCACTTACCAATATAGTCTCTAGTTGCATCCTTTTACCTATAAAAGGCTCAGATTTTTCTTGTTTTATAGCTGAGTAAGATTTCATTGTGTAATAATACTACATCTTTTTTATCCATTCTTCAGTTGATGGGCATTTGGATTGTTTGCAAGATTTAGCTATGACAAATTGTGCTGCTATGAACATGAATACACGTATATTGCTGTGGTGTGATGTTTTCAGTTCTTTTGGAAAAATGCCTAGGAGGAGAATATTTGGCTTGGATGGTACCTCCAATCCTAGCTTTTTGAGGATTCTCCACACTGATATCCACAGTGCTTGTACCAGTTTGCACTCCCACCAACAGTGAAGAAGGGTACCTTTTTCCCCACAGCCATTGAGGCTTATCTATTTATGGTCTTTTTGAGACCAGGTCTCACTATGCACATCAGGCTGAACTTGATCTCACTATGTAGCCAGGCTAACTTCGAACTCATAATGATCCTCCTGTTTCAGCCTCCCAAGTAGTACTGGGATTACAGGAGTGCACCACCAGCCTGGCTGTGAGGCATTTGTTTAGTTAGGATACTGATGGTGATGTTGTCACTATGTTCTTTTCCAGTGAAAGATCTGGAAGCTAATTGCAGTGTGGGATATTTTTATTTTCTACCAGCAGAACTAAGACTTTGGCAAGGAGAAGAAGATGCACTTGGATTATTAAATGATTTTCATCTGGAAAAACAATGAACCTCCTGGAAAACACTGATAGAACACAAGTTTCTAATCTTTCGTTTGGTTGAAGGAATATAATAGTAGCAAGGAGAAGGAAAACAAAGTGGACTAAGAAAACTCAGTGATTCAAAATAGAGAGGTGAACTGGAATCATGGCTGGATCACTATCCCTTTCAACCTGTTTCCTTTTTATAAAATGCAGTTGGTTGTCCCTGCCTAATTAGATGGCTGGTGGGATTAAATGACATTAAAAATGGTTTAGATTTCAAAATATAGTAAGAGTAGCTACCACTTACTGTGTTATCTCTAATTGAGAAGTAGTATTCTAGGTGCTTGCTTTTATGTCACTGTAAGATTTAACAACATACTCACCAGTTTATCAATGTTGAAAAGAAGATCTCACAAAATTAAGTAGTATGTTTAAGGCTGAATGATCAGTCAGTAGAAGTAACAAGCTCTTTCATCTCCTCTTTTACCAAGTAAGTCCAGACTGTCTCTAGGTGCCTAGCTGGCTGATGGTGGCAGGGCCTCTAGTGTCAACTTTTTGAAGACAAATGGGGTTGGACACTGACCTACTATAGTCTTAAGTTGGTGTCCTAACCCATTTTTTCAGAAGGAATTTGAGTTTCTTCCTCAGTGGCCCTGGTTCCAAGGCTTTTATTGGCCCAGTAGGCCACCTTTTCTTCTTTTCATGAGGGGCCTTTCACTAAGGATGCAATAGAATGTGTGATAGAATTTTCCACACCGTTTAGCTTCATTAGTGATAAAGTCTTGAATAATGCTTATATCCGCAAAAAAACAAAACAAAACAAAAAAACTAAAGGGGCTGGGGAGATGGCTCAGTGGAATAAACACTTCCCTGGCAAGCTCAAGGGCCTGAATTCAATCCCCAGTTCCAGAAAAAATAATAATAATAATAATAATGCTTATAATTTTCGAAATCTATGTAAACCTTCATGTGCTTTTCTTGCTTTCTTTTCACATGTGTTGTCATTGATTTATTCATCCATCCAGAAAATATTTAGATGCTTACTGTATGTACCACAAGAGTATTGTGCTTTCCAATTTTCTGTTGCTTTTTTTCCAGTTTTCTTTGTCCCTTCTTATTTCTTTATTTCTTCATGTTTTATGATCTGTGCTATACAAATAGATGTACATGTGGCCAGTGTTTCCATTGGTGCAGTTAATTTCACAGCTGATGCTTCTTGGAATTTAAATTCAGTTTATGCTATTCCCTATATGTTGATGACTTAAAACAACTATACACACTTCAGAACTCAAAACTCTATGAAATAAACTATTTGTCATATCAAATTACACCAGGAATTCATTGTAAGTTGAGAACTGTACTAGCGGTATACTTCATGGATTATTATACAAAACAATCTGTCCCCATAATTCGATTCTCTTATAGTTTGTTCTTTTGAATCCTATGGGAATTCAGCCAACAAAATGGGGGTGGGGGGAGAGCCTAATGCTTTACTGGTTCAAACAAAATTATTAGCATTCATTTTAAAATACATTTAACTTACTGCTATATGAATTTCCTCTGAATTTAATTATGAATCCCTTTTTTGTGTTAGAGTTGGGCATCCTGCCAAGATCAGGTAGGATGCTAAGAAGACATATATAATCTGCCTATGACACTGTGTTAGTTGTCCTCAGGTGTATCAGTTTATTGTCTTTTGGTTTATGGGCCTGTGCATGACAGCTGTTGTGACTCACCCACCAGGAAAAGTAGAGAATATATTTGCAAGTCCAAGAAATAGGAGGAAACATTATGTGGGACACAGCAAAGGGTAGAAATTAAAAATAGAAAATGTATTTGAAATCATCAATGAATGTATTAAATAATATTGTTATACATATTGTGACATACCCGTTGCATAGTTTTATATTTTATTCATCCTTTTACTACTTACAAAGTCTCATCTTTTACTCAGTGAAACAGGATTTGCAGGTTGTGCCATCCTACCTAGATACACAAATATCTAGGTAGGATGGTACAACCTATAGATATTCTAAATAATATTAGAAGATGCATTCAGATACAGTGTGTACAGACATAAAACACAAAAACACTTCCTTTGCCCTCTTGCATGGGTTTCTCAATATCTGTGCTGTTGTCAATAATGGATATACCTAGAAAACTATCCTAATATAATCTGTCCATGGGACACATGCATAGTTCTGATATAAGTAGTTTAGCCCTCTGAGACTCATTTTCATATTTAAAAAACCCACAATAGGTATAAAGATTTGCTATAACTTGTTTTAGAACTCTAACTTTAGTCAGAAAATTTTGTAGAATTTTTAACATTCAGTTGTGTTCCTATTCCAAGACATGAAAATTTAGCCTCTCTTCATATTTTATTACTATATCTTCTACCACGATTTATCTAAAGTACTGCAGGTTATTGTGAACCCCAATAACATCTACTGGACACCTCTACAAATTGATTAAAGTTTATTAATACTAGGTTAACTGTCCAAATCTACATATACTTCATTTTTTTAAATGTACTATTTATGTTCTGATTGTGTCAGATATTGGAACCTTATTTTCACTATTGATCATTATTGAGAGTATATTCAGTAATAAATTCCTAAAGACCTAATACTGCCAACCATGGGATACATGTTTTTTTTGTTTTGTTTGGTTTGGTTTTGTGTTTTTTTGTGCAGAACTGGGGCTTGAACTCAGGCCCTTGCGCTTGCCAGGCAAGCGCTTATTCTACTGAGCCATCTTCCCAGCCCCCAGTGGGATACATGGGTATAAAGCTAATTAAAATAAAAAGTTAATGTGATATTCCTAGCCTATTACAAATTTAATTCCAAAAATTTCTTGCAGAGAGGCCCTAGTTAATGCAGTTACTGAGCTGTTTCTGGAATGTTCTCTAGTGAAACCCAGTTTCCCCACCACTGTAAAAGTGAGGGCTGTCTGGGTTTCTTACTACTTTTGAGCATGTAAACTGTCCCTTTCAGCATTTATTCATGTGTCTTATACCAGTAATGTTATGTTATTCAAGGCTGGTCCTGTTTGAATGCTAAGAACATAGACCGACTGCCAGGGTGTAAAGCAAATAAGGAGAATTCTCTCTGTGGAGAATTCAACATCAGCTTGACACTAATAATCCTGAGTGGTAGGTAATGAGAGGCTGCAAGCCAGTGAGAAGTAGTCCCACAAACACACCTTTCTTTGTAACAATCAGCATTTAACAACCCAGCCTCTGGTAGCTAAGTACCACACAAATGAGTTTCAGCATTCTAGCCGATGAGAATAGTATTTTTCCCTGGGAAAGTTTAATTGTTCTCTTGAAAGGAGTGAGGTAACTTATAATTAAAATTTAAAATATGCACAAAATGTAGAGCTAAAAGTCAATTTGAATGTCATTTCTAAAACAAAAGGTTCATTCTTCCACAAGGAAAGCAGGAAGGTCAGTGGATATCTTATTTTTGTATATGTACTATATATGTAGATATATTATGCTCAAAGATATGTTTTCTTTGCTAATGCAAAGACTAAAAACTGAGACAAAATGTTAAAATTTAAGTTCAAAGGCAAAGAAATGTGGTAAAAATCAATTTGGTAAGGCTCAAATGATGGTGATAATTTTTGCATCTGCCATGTTTTTAAGAATAAGCTATTATTTTTAATTTTAATCTTTTTTAAAGAAAGTAAATGACAGCATGAAGAGTGTATGTGTGTTTGTTTTGACTTAGTACTAAATGAAAGCCAAAGCATATTCTTTCTCCATTGGCTAACAAGTTTTGTTGGCTTTCTGGGAAGTTTTTATGTATTTTCTGTTCTTAAACTATGAAAATATAACATTAAGAACTGAGATTTACATGATATTTTTAAGTGTTAAAAATTTAATATTTTCCTTTAATAACCATTAATAATTGCTCAAAGATTTAGATTTACCTTATGTACAAAATAGTGTCCAATTTTTAAAAGTCCAATAATTTTATTTTTTAATTAGTACAAGTCAACTTCTTTTCATATTGCTAACATACCTCCTTTTTCTTGTTACTGGTTAAAAATCTGTAGTAAAATAAAGTTAGCACTAAATGTCACTTCATAATTGCAATAATGATCACACAGCTGTGCTTTGCTCAGTTTATAACGCATGTCAGCATCAGTTTAGCAGTGCAGCTTCATTTCCTGCCCAGATACAGTTCTGGGCCTGTTTCTGTGCTGAGGAAGCTGAGCATCCTGTCGGTTGCTGCCAGCCAGCCTAGGAATGAAGGTATGCCAGGGCTGGGCGGCAGCATCGTGCCCTGCATTCGTTTTTTAAGCTTCTGTTCCTCTTGTTTATTTGCTTGCTTGCGCTTTTCTATATTTCCTTTACAAGTATTTTTCTTGGCTAAGTTAAGAGTCTTTTTATTTATGAGAATGTGAATTTTCAAGGAGGAACCCTTACACTTAAATGAACCTGTAAGAAGCCCATAGAAAAGCAAGTGCCTGCAGCGCTAATAATGAAAACTGACAAGGCAATCCTGCTGGGTTTATTTATGACCTTCTGCCTTTGTTAGCTCTTGTGAGAAATTCCTTTCTAACCATAACAATATTGTTGGAGTTTGGCACTATACAGAGAAATCCTAGGGAGCCTCAAGGCCCACAAACTGGCACTCATTCAGCTCGTAACAGATTGTTGTGCTTGTAGTAGTTATATATTTTTCCTTCACTATTTAATTCTTTAATAGTTTTCACCAGTCTCTCCCCCACCCCACTGCCTTCTCTCGATACAGTTTTTTAAAGAAGGTATTGCTTTTATTCTCAGACCCCAAATCCATTTTATCCTTAGTACAGTGTCTGATCTACTTAGAATTGTGGAGGAAAATTCAGAAAAAGAACAAAATACAAAATAACCAAGATAGGAATAAGCAGATCTATTCAGTAAAAGGACCAACCATGGGAAGTTATATCACATTCTGTAAAATCATGGACTCTTACAGTGCTCCTAAACACTCTCATGTGGTTATGCATTTTCAGAATAAAGAGGAGCCCATTAGAAAAAACTTGACATCAGGTAATAATTTTATTATACTCTCATTATGCAGCTCCCTTTGAATACTTAAAGGGTATGTGCATGTACCTTATTTATACCATTTTCAAGTAAAATGAGTTTTTAAAGCACCCATTTGCAAAAAGAATTCTTAAAATTGTAAATTTTTTGCAGGAAAGGAAAACCAATGAGATTAAATGTGTAATGCTTAAGACAACTGAGAATAGTGCTTCTTGTGGCAGTGTTCAGAGCAGAGGAGCTGCATAAACCTGAACAGTTACTCTCTCATCATTGGCCCTATTGCATCAAGGTGTCCATAATTTGCACTAAATTTTTAAAGTATTGATATCCAAGTGACTATTTGAGAATCTTCAGTTTGCAGATGCCAGATTTTGTGAAGAGTGAGCTCTGCATGATCCGTTTGGTAGAATCACTTGTGTCTTACTTGTCTTTTTTTTTTTTTTTTTAAAGAATTTTGCTGAGAAGTTTAAGATTGGCCTTCAGCTCACTTTGTAGCCCAGGCAGTCCTCAAACTTGCAACCATCCTCCTGCCTCTGCAGCAGTCCTCCAACCTCAGCCTCTGGAGTGCTGGGATAACAGTTGTTTTTCCTTGTGGGAAAGTTAATTCCTTTGTCCAACCTTGTTTTATCATTTCATTATATGTTTACAATTTGTTCTACAAATATGTGCTCTTCATATGCAGCTATTTCCCATTTTTAAAAGAAGTCATTTATTTTTTGCCATCCAGTGGGCAAAAATTAATATATGTTAAATTTTGCCATAGCTCTCTGCTCCACAATTCTATTTTTTCATTTTACAGAAAAGCTTTAGAATTAAATTAATAACTTCCAAGTATAAATAAGTGAAAATCCTAATCACTTGAAGTATACACTGTTAACCTGTTACTAGGCATTAGCCTGTACCTCTTAGGCATTAAAATATAGCTATGTAGGGGTCTGGTGAGATGGCTCAGTGGTCTAAAGCACCTACTTGGAACAAGCTTAGCAAAGCAC
>NDGN011518766.1:3097-20121 GCA_002564285.1 Tympanoctomys barrerae | reverse complement strand
CCTGCCCTACATGCAAATATTTAAACATTTACAGATATTTAGCTCTTTATCTCTACATGTGGTCATGTGATATCCTAATTAGCAACTTAGGATCCAAGAAACTTCTGTGTAAAGGGACAATTAATATACAGCAGTGCTTCAATTTACAGACTATGGTTGTTTGTCACCAACCGAGAGATTGAAAACAGAAGCAAACTTTTGCCGAACACGTTTTTTTAAAAATATAACCAAATAGTTTGTAAACAGATGTGCTCGTGAGTCGAGCTCTCAATACATTGGGGTTTGTGTCTGTGCACTCCCTCACAGCTGTTTAACTCTACTAGGGCAGGACGAGAGGGTGGAGATGATATGGAAAGGAACAGGTCTTGTGAAATCCCAATAAGATTTTACTTCCAACAAAATCCCAGCTGGATTTGGCAATGTAGTCTCCTTTCTTAACAACCAAGATAGTTGAACACCTCACATTGCTGGCAAAATAATAATAATAAAAAAAGATATGAGCAGAGAAGGACTAGAAGAAGATTTCAGGATGCATGAAAGTGAAACAGGTGGCAAGGATGGCATTTCACTTCATTAAGAAAAAAGATAACTAATTGTATCACTTTAATAAATAATGATAACATACTAACTCCCTTAGAGAAAAACAATTTATATCACTTTGTCTTGTTATTTGCAAAAGTATACAGAAATTGTTTAAACATTTACATTTACAAAATAAAACAACACTCTTAACAAAACATAATTATGTAAGTGAGTACATGCAGTGACTTAGGAAGTGTTCTTAACCAACACGGAAAATTGGAGAAAAAAGACACACCTGACTACAGGAAAATTTGACATTGTATATAAAAAGGTCATAAACATATGAATGATATAGTTTGAAAACATTTTCAAAAGAAGTGGAAAGATTATCCAAAATGTAACAGAAAAACAGTTCACTAGCATAAAAAAATAAAAGGATAAAGGTGGCAGTGAATGCTCTCATTTCCGAATGCCTGTCACTCTCCTACTTAGAAAGAGAGAACTGCTTTTAAGGCAGGCATTTTGCCAACAATACAAAGTACTACATCGAACGACCTATATTACAACTATATATGGCCTAACTGCTATCCAATCTGTTATAGGCAGACAGGAATAATATGTACATCGGAGACATATTGATTTCAAAGAGAAGGAGCAAGCATTTTTACTTCCACTTTCTGCCTCTAGACACCTGGAAGATCGACTGAATGGCTCATGCTCCGTCCCGTCACTGTGGAGCATGCAGAACACGCCTGGCACGGCAGAGGCAGGACACACACAGAACCCAGTTAATCGCAGCAGGTCAACAATACCAGGTGTATATTAAGGTATAGGATGAATATCAATAAAAGTATGATTAGAAAAAACACATTGCCTTTAATCCCTCTTAAAATATTATCTCTCTCTTTGAGTACATTTATCCTGGTGTTCTTGTAATTTTCTGGCCAGTTCTGAAGTCTTCTTCAGTGAGTATCTTTGTGACGTGTGACTGAAATGTGATGCATGCTCCTGCCAAAGGCCACTCAACACAAGGACAGGCTCACCAAAATACCACGGTGTGCCCTCTTCTCCCTTATTGGATCTGCCACCACATAGCTTCTGGCTCTTCCACAAATTCCAAACAACCAGTTTCAAGAACAGCAGATTAACAGTGTTGAAAGGGAGGGAGAGTACAGTGAGATGGACGAGTGTCAGGGTGGCTTTTGTCATAGTTGCTTCTTAATGTAAGCATCCACCGCATTGTTGATTCTTATCTCAGACTTGCACTGCCTACCTCAAGGCCTTATTTTTGACAAAGACCATTCTCCTTTGCTGTGTTTTTATAAACTACTGTTTCATTGAATGCATCTCAATTGAGTTCAGGTCACCAAAGAGAAAAATGTGTCAAATAGAAGCAAAGCAAACAGTTAAGAAACAAAAGAAAAGATACTAAAACTCAATCAATATTGCAATATTAGATAGCATCCAACAGATAAAATGATAGGAATTTTAATGAGTAAAAATAATGTAGTTGGCTTGAATATGAGAGGAAGGGCACTGATATACTGCTAAAGGAAGAAAGCCCTCTGCTGAGAATTCATCTCACTAGAGAAAAAACATTAAAAATGAGCACTTAGGGATTTTAAGATAAAGCACACAATAATTATTACAGCATATTTCTGGTGCTAAAATATGTGACATCAATGAGTATGATAGTGTAAATAGCTACATTTATTATACAGAGATAAAAAGAAGAAATCGAATGTGTAACAATGGACTTGGAAGTATTTCCACCAAGTGAGTTTCAATTGAATTTACATACTGTGATCACAGTTTTGTGAAATCAAGGTTCAACATGTACGTGTCAGTGTAAGCTATGGTGGACATAAAAAATATCTGTGTTGTAGAATACAGAAAACAGATACCTAAGTCAGTAATACAGAGATTGGGAGGCTTGTGGGTTAGTTCAGCTGTGTAAGCTCCTGCGGGGGCAAACACAGTCAGGTGCAGGGGACTATGGTTCCATCCCCAGCTCCCCCGTGCCTTACCAGACCTGCCCTTAAGTCAGCCTGAGCCAGCCCAAGAAAAATTAATAATAATGATAATAATAATAATACAAAGATCATTTTCTGTAGATAATACAACACATGAAGTTATAAACACAACCTTGTAGGTTACTGTGGTTACAGATGAAATGTGTATACCAAGGAGAAAAGCTGTACAATAAAAAAAAAAGGAAACACAGTGCCTCATGAAAACAGGATCTTTTGAAGGTTTTATGTCTTTCCTTTAATTTCTTTTGTGTTTTTATATTAGTACTGAAGCGCTGGGAGCTGAATTCAGGGTGTCACACGTGTTAGGCAAATATTCCATGCAAAGTTTTATGTAATTTTAAACTGTTTACATTTGTCTGTTTGTGAGTAGGCACACATACAGTTGTGTGCCTATATATTTGTGTTATGTGAGGTTGAAATAATCATAAAAATACTGGTGGCTATTTCAGTATGATTACTAAATTATTTATGATACAAAATTTACATCATTTTGGGTCATTTTCATCATCTCAGGTTATAATAGTTCAATAGCTATACACTCAAATGTATAGAAATTTGAATTTACTTCTCATTTACTTCAAAATTTTCACAATGGAGAACAATATATCTTGAAAACTGACTCCTTTGATGACACTAATATTTATATAACAGTATCTTTGTTGTTTTTAAGAAAGTGGCAGACAATAGCTGCTTTACAGAATAATATATTAAACAGGTTTGTATCTTTATACTTGCAAAAATAGATTTTGAAACTCATTTTCAATTAATTTATAAAAATCTTACTTTGTTCTCATAAAAATAATATTTTTGAGTATTTAAGTACTTCTAGAAACAAGCAAGTTTACTTGTTAAGCTCACCCTAATAACTGATAATACAAACAACTGTCTATCCCACAAACATAGTATATCTTACATTAGTCCATTCAACAAGTACATCTCATATTAGCCCTTCATTAATTAACAGCATTAAAATCATGAGCAATAGGCTTCCAAAACTAAATTACTTACAATAAGCTTATTTCTCAAGAATGATATCATGTATTACAGCAAATGTATTAGATGCCATCTTTTATTATGTATTTGGTACAGGGTCTCACTATGTAGCTCGGACTCGTAGTGATCCTCCTATTTTCAGCCTCCCCCGTGCTGGGATTACAGGTGTGTACCCCCATGCCCATCTCAGTGGCCATCTCAGTGTGCATAGAGGTGGGGCCTGAATGGAATGTGGTGCCAAGTTCAAACCCTGGTCCCTGCACTTGGCTAAGCAGACACTTAGTCTGCTGAGCTATCTTTTAGACCTGTATTAGATTCTTAATTTACTATTCTTAAATATTTTTAGAATGGCATTTACTGTCTTTGGTATTCCTATCGAAGGGACTATAGTAGAAAGTGGCAGGATCCTTCTCATTTACATAGAACAAAGGATAAGAAACACTGGTCACAACTGATACAGCAAGTGACAATGTATTTTGGAAATGGGAATAACAAAAATGGTGTCAGAGACAACAATAAGTTTGGAAAAAGGAAGTGAAATTCTCAATAAAGCCAAAAGACAAGCAATATAGAACTAGAAATGAAACGCCAAAATGAGACAATAGGAAAGGAAAATCATGTGGCTGCTCTGAAAGTTATAAATAATTGTCTGAACTCGAGCTGATATCTGAAGACGGCATCCATATTTAGAGAACAATAAGAAGCTGTTCCTCATTTGAGACCAAAGAAAGATGATTTAAAGACAAATTTGCAAAACTCTAGTCTATTATTGGTGCATAAACTTCTTTTTAGAAATATTTTGTCCTTCTTGACCCTTTGGAGACACAATAGCCTTACCTTTAGAATATATAGAAGGTCATGTTCTCAGAGACAAAGTTCTTAAGCAAATAGTGGCTTGGAGTTAGACACAGATTTAAAAAAAAAAAAAACTTCCAAGCTTAATTGTCTGCATGATATTAACATGAACAGTAAGTTCAATTAAAAGAAAATCTATGAAAGTTGAAGTCCTCTAAAGGAAAAAAAATGCAGGCTGAAAAATGCAAAACACGAGAACTGCCATAATACCATTGAAAAGATATTTGAACATCTACTGCACCTCTGAATATACCAACTTTGGTACAAGAGGTGTGCTCTTTCAATGGCTATTACTACAAAATGATAATCAAATCTGGAGAACTGACTGGTACACGGTATACCATGCATATGATATTCTAGACAAGCACTTATTGTTATTATTCCAAAGGAAAAAATAGAAAGAGCGAAGACTGTGTGATATATGCCTTTTTAAAAAGAACAGAATTTACTGATTGGGAAGGGATGGAAACACATCAGTGCTGCCCTTCTCTCATTACTATATATTCTGTTCCATACTAAGGAAATATATTCAAGAAGAATGAAAAAACTGGCTAAACTTTTCCATCAATAACTTAAATGGTTTCATTCCAAAGGGATGAGGAACATTCACATTGTTTAAAGTGGGGAAAAGGAGAAGCATAAGTCTACTTTGGAGAAAATTTCTGTATAAGTAATACTTATTTTTGAGGAAAACACTGCACTAGATTTGTCATAACCCCGTCATATGATGCCTGAGTCAGTATCTGTTATGGTTTGGGTCTAGTTGTCCCCTGAAAGCCTCATGCAGTCATGTGGTAGCTTCTAGAGTTTCTGATTATTTCTTTGTCCAATTCTGAGATTATCGGAATGAGTGCTACACCTGCCCTAGGGAAAATAATCTGCACACAGTATAAGAGGGACCGAGGCTTGCTGGCTGCCATAGTTGTTTTGCCTCCCTTTGCTCTTTGCTGTTTTTCAACACTATGAAAGGCTGCCCTTTGTCATCTGCCACTATGCCTTGGAGCCAGCTGAGTATGGACTGAAGCCTCCATTAACTTTTAGCTAAATAATCCTTTCCTTCTTTAATTTTGGGTGTTGGGTATTTTGTCCCAGCAACATGAGAAAAGTAACTGAGACAGCATCCATCATCAAATATCACCGTATTAAAAAGGCTGGAAGCAATGAAAGTGATTACAATCAAATAGTTGAATTGCTAATGAAATTGTTAAACTGCCAAATAATGATATCATTATCTGTAGACAAATGTTGGCATTATTGATAGCCTTAATGGCTACACTGCAATCCTAAAATACTACCAATGTTTTTAAATCCAGATTTTATTTTAGTTTTCTTCCTATCTTGAAAGGAATTCTGAAAGGATTTCTAGTAATTATTAGACACTAGAATTCAAAATTAATAAAGGAGTGTTCTGATTTAAATGATACACAACAAAAAAAAAAATCATTTGAACTCGTTTAGCCTAATAGGGTTTGATCTTGCTCCACCAAGTTCTTTGTCAGGAAGTGTTTCACAACCAATCATCTAGGTAGTGCTGTGGAAATCAGCCTTGACTATAAACTGCTCTGTTCATCATCTGAATTCCAGAATGTGCACAGTATATGTAGAGCAAATTGTCACACATTGATGTAATTTATAGATATGGGCTGATTAGGAGATGTCTAACTTCCAGTGTGGTTGCATCAACCCTCCTCACCCCACCCTCCTCTGTGGTCCACATGACCACCTAGGCTCTCAGTCTCCCCTAATTTTCTGCTATCATTCTTGTGAGTCATCTGACACTCTAATTTCAAACCTATTCAGCATTTTGTGACAACATTTCAAGTAAAATGTGTCCTTTTAACACCAATTTTTTTCTTATTTTCCTTCTCCACAGTTTTGCCTTAGCAGAAGCTTGACATTTCTTATATACCAGCAGAGGTCTTCCTTGGGCCCTCCAGTTATACCGAGCCCACATTGTCTCTCCTGGTTTTTGATTTTCCAGCAAGGGCACAAAGGTCACATCTCCTGCTATACAGAGTGGCTTCTCATTGAAAATACTCTTAGGATCGTTGAAAGAACATAGACTGCTGCATGAGTCATGTAACTTCTTGAAGACCTGGTGTATTAATTTGTAAAAAGTAGAAAAAGTACCTAAATTCTAGTCTTCCATAACGTATGGGTACAGATGTAGTTGTGCTAATGAAGACTATTAGCAGGTCATTTAAATTTTGCATCTGTTCCCATAAGGTATTTGCCTATCTACCAAATTATCTTAAAATCCTCAGAAGATGTGTTGTATGTACGCTTGTGCAAGACTATACTCCTAGAGAGAGTAACAGCCCTGCTGCATTCTGCTTCAGCTAACTGGTCAGTCAGATAGGAAATTTGATACCATGAAATTTAGAATCAGCAGATTGGTGTGGGACGTAGGACTTGTAGTTTTGCTTGTAAAAGGCTCATGGTCCACACCAACTCTTTTGGCTCATGGGCCAGACTGGAGCTTTTCTCTCTAATGTTATGTGTGGAGCTATCACCATGACCTCAAGCCTCCGGATGATGCACAGTATTGGTGATTCTGTCAAAGAATTTAAGGAGGTTGTTCTCTGTCATTTCATTCATTTCCTTGAAGAATACAACCTTTATTACAGTAAGCTTTCTCTCTTCCCATTGAACATTGTGTGAGCCACAGTTTCCACTTACTAATTCAGAAAATCCCATTTGGAAATTCATGGTTTGTAATGAACCACTTGGTGTGGCACCTTATTTATTGGAAATATTCTCTCCCAAGAGAGTTCTTAATCTTCCACAAATTACATTTTGTAAAGTCTTCTTAGTCAGTTGAACAGTAAAATCAAAATGTTGCATTAATGGAATTAATATTGTAGAAGGGGAACCAGAACCAAAGATCTATTTATATTTCCATTTTATATTAGCTAGGGAAAAAGATTCTGTAACAGGTTCTTGTTGTACATGTCTCTGCCCTTAATGTTAAAACTACCACTGCCACAACCTTGATCTTCTCCACCAAGAACAAGAGAGTTCAACCATCTTACATTCTAGCCATGACTATTGTCGAACAGTTATCTGATTCTGAACACATAGTTTATCCTCTTAATTATCAGCCAAATCAACTATAAATTATATCACTGGATAATATTAATCTTTTTCCAACAATATTTTGCTAAGACTTTATGATTATGCCCTCTTACTAAATCTATAAAACTAAGAACCTTTTTCTGAATTCTTAATGAATTTACAAAACTATTTGTATGTTTTTCCATATACTTTGCACTTAGCTATAATAATTACATTACAAAACCTAAAAGCATCCCATTAAAGAAACTTTCCTTTTGGTATTTACTATTATAGTCATTCTGCATCAGGCTCTAACTCCTCTTTTAATCATATTTTATAATTTGTCATCACGTATGATATTCCAACTCCAAGATTTCAATCATATTCTGCCTTTAGACATTACAAAGTAACATATTTTCCTCTGTGGATTTACCAAACTTCAACCAAAACTGGCTTCTAATTCTGTCCATGTATTAATTTACTTTTAGCTGCTTGTGTTTTTCCAAACAAATTATATTTGAGGATGGTCAATCATCCCCATGTACCATTTACTGTTTGTCCATAATTATTTTCTTGGGTTCTATTACAAACTACTCACCAGTACCTCTTCATACATTATCATTCCCTTCTCCATGACTTTCCCTAACTAAAAAGCAGAGCTAGAGCTGGAGAGAATCTGAACACCATGTGCCTCTCCTAACACAGAGTTTTGTGTTTGGCAAACAGAGCAGCACTCTACAAACAGCACCCTTCCTTTCAAAGGTTACACTCATTTTATAATGATAATCATGTTAGTATCCACAGTATTCTCTACTGATACAGTTATGTATTACTAAACATAAACACTTTTTCTTTCAGTAGATCAGGAAAAATAATGCAGTAAAGCAGTTCTCACCAGCCTTAGAATAAAATACTTCAAAGCGGAGTCTCCATGCTTCTCTAAAAATCTTTTAATAATTAATATCTTACTGATTCTTCATGAGCTACAATTCCTCTACTTTTTCACTCATTCTTGGCACATATTTTCCCAAGATTCTCTTATGATGCAATTTGCTGCTTTAATTTTCTCTTTCATCCTTGAAATATAGATAAAAGTGGTTCATTTTCTCATTTCATAGTTTACTCTGAACTCTTTTTTATTTCTTTTAAAGCTCACAAATGCCACTATCAATTCCACTGTAGACTATACTTCCATATAAAGCACATGTCATTTCCTGATATGCTCTTGGTGCTGACTTCATAACTCTGTGTCCTGTAACACTCCTCCATGAAGTTTTACACCACATGGATGAGAAAGGTGCACAAGTGAACAATCTAGAGTTTTACATTGTGCCCCAATGCAGCTACAGATAAAAGAGCTCAGTTGTACCCCAGAATTTCCAACATTCATAAATCTTGACACCTTTTTTAAAGAGGAAACAAATTATTTTTCACATTTCCCTGTCTTCATTAACTGCAGAACTTACTCTTCCAAACTCCTTCCATGTATTCTTTTGACATATTGTATCTTTTGCTCAAGTTGATCACATGAAGTCTTATTTTGATTACAAGAAGTCTGCGAAGCAGTTAAGAAAGATGTGAGATCAGGCCAGCTTTGAGTAAGACCCTAGTTCTACTTGTATCATTCAACCAAGCTACAGCTTCTGCTGCTCTACACAACATCCCATAGCAGTATCTTACACTCCTACAAATTTACTGGAGTTTCTATTTTTTTTCTACAAACCAATTTCATTCCTTTACTGTTTCTGTATAAATGATTCTTCTGTCCAACACTACAGACTCAATTTCTGAATGGTCAAACACCAAGAAGTAGGCCAGATAGCTCAGCAGACTGAAGCGCCTGCCTAGGCAGCTCACTGGGGCTGGCCAGGATTCCATCCCCTGCATGAAGTGCCAGCCCCACCCCCAGGGTGCACTGAGATGGCTATTGAGACTGGGCATGGTCACATACGCCTGTAATCCCAGCATTTGGGACGCTGAAAATAGGAGGATCACTATGAGTCTGATCTACATAGTGAGACCCCGAACACCCTGTAGACCCTATAACAAGTACATAAAAAAAAAAGAAAAAGAAGAAGAAATCAACAAGTTTTCTTCACACTCATTCACACATAAAATCTTTACAGATGATTACCATCCATCATATGTTTCCCTTTGGCTGCTACTTAATAAATTATCATGAAAAATCTATTAATTTTAAATCTGAGATTTAGGAGTTCACGGCTCATCAATGGAACTCGCATCAGGATGTCTGGCACAGTCCAGGCATTTAATGATTTTTCACCAAATAAAAATTTGAAAGATTCAAAAATAAAAATCAGTGTACAAAGAACAAAAGATTACATCTCAATGGCAAAACCAAGTGTCAAATTCAGTCTCTGAGATCATCCTTAGTTCTTGTTATTTTCCGCGTTACACTTGTCCTTTCCCCTGAGCCACTGACATTGTACTCCAAACAAGGCTGCAAAAGAAAACCATTGAAGAAGCATGAAGAGTGTTAATACCGCAGACGCAAACCGACAGGCTCCATCGGTGCTGGGATGGCCCTGGAGATGGCTCACTATACGACTCCCCGACACTTGGAAATGGACAAATCAAGAACCACTGCTCCATACAGTGGTCAAATCCAATGTGCAGAAAGACCACGTGGTCCTTGACAAATAAATACGCTGCTACAGTTTTTTTGTAAGTAAATGTTGCTGTTCTTACAATACATATACACACACACACAAAAAAAAAAACTTAGGGACTCTTAAGACTAAATGCTATTCATGAAAATCAGGGCTTATAAAGGCGGGCATAGAAAAGTTCAGAAATAAGTAGTGGAGAACAAAAATCTTTACACTCCAAAGAAGCAGAAGACAATAATGATGAATCCATCTACAAAGGAGATGTAAGCATCATCAAAAGCTCTGCTTAAACTAGCACAGACTGAAAATATTTTAAGGAAAATTACCAAGAAGAAAACTGTCCTGGTGACTTTCTCATTGCTGAGACAAACATACCCAACATTCCCAAGTTAAAGGAAGAAAAGTCCGTTTTTACTTGAAGGTGGTAGAAGTCTGAGTGCCTAGATGCCTGGCACCAAGGCAGGGTGGCATGGCAGAAGGGTGTCACAGAGAAGAAATAGCCACAGTAAGCAGGCAGAAGGCAGAAAGGCAGCAAGCATCTGCAGCAAGTCTGCCTTCCTGTGCCCCTTTGTATTGCATTCAGGCTATAAGCATATTGATTGATGCCACCCACATCCAGGGGCTTCCAGTGTCCACACAGAGAACTATGCTAATTCCAATCCGTGGACTAATTTACTACCACACACCCTTTACCCCAGTATTACTTGTCCCTAGATTGTGCCAATGCTAAAAACAAAAGTGCCAACTATAAGTACGTGAAGATTTAGAAGGACATTTGGGCATAAGACAATATTCTGCCCCAGCACTCAAAAGGCTCATATGTATTGCTTATGTAAATGATATTTAGTTCATCTCTAACAGTTTTCAAAGTCCTAACATTTTCTCCATTTCTGAAAATTCCAAGCACACAGTCTCATCTGAGATTTAAGGCAAACTCTTACCTATGAGTCCTGCAGAAATGTGAAGGTAAGCACGTCCCACATTCAATAGCACAAGATAAAAAATTCCATTACAAAAGATACAAATAAATGGATAAAAATAGGACACAAGCAAGAACAAAATTTAGCACACCAAAATTAAGTAAGTCTCTTAATTCCATGTCCAGTGTCTGAGGTAACCCTGGACAAGATGTGAACTTCCAAGGGCTTGGACGGTTGCAGCTCTCACAGATTCTCCCATGCTATTTTCCTCACTTCTACTGGATTTCTTCAATGGATCTACATCCCCAGCTTCTCCAAACTTCTAGGGTCTCCTTGTTCCTTTGACTTTACACTCCCAGATTCGCATGCTTCGCTGTCAGGGACACACTGACTGGTATCCCACACCTTCTTCTGAAATCTGGGTGGAAGCCTTTCTGACACCTCATTTATTACATTCTGCATGTACCCAAAACAGCACCACATGAATGATCCAAGGCCTGCTGCTACAGGAAGCAGTAGCCAGGCTTCCTTTTCTGCTGTTGTAGGGGTTGAGCGTCTGGGTTGATGAGAATTAGGAAGAAAATCTAAAGGAAGAAACTGTGTAAG
The DNA here is from genome assembly GCA_002564285.1 of Tympanoctomys barrerae. Taxonomy (NCBI): domain Eukaryota; kingdom Metazoa; phylum Chordata; class Mammalia; order Rodentia; family Octodontidae; genus Tympanoctomys; species Tympanoctomys barrerae. The sequence continues at coordinate 8,508 of NDGN011518766.1, read as the reverse complement.
CTTTCACCATTCTGGAACATGGTGCTCTGGGTTTTCTTCTCAAAGCAAAGTGTTTCACCTTTTCAATTCTGAGGATGAAAGGGTAGATTTCTGCTGTTATTGTGATGTCTCCAGGATAACTTTTCTATTATCCTTTTCCTTTTCAGCAAGAAAGTGTTTTGTCATAACTGGCAGGTTGCAATTATTGGAATTTCCTTTCTGGTCAGACTCAAAACATTTTAAAGCTTTCTACTGAACTTTTGCTCTTGATTTTCAACATAAATCTGGCTAAAAGCCCCAAACAGTAGCTATTTGGTTGTGTCAATTTTAGATCACCTTGAAATTTCTTCTGTAACATCAACTAATATATCAACTTTAATCTCAGTCTCAGGCAAAATATATGAACATGAGCAAAAGGCAGGCAAATTTTCTGCCAAAATATAATGCACATGGTCTGGAGTCCAACAGCCAATGCAGTCCTTCTAGACTTTACCATCTGAGTTTTTATCAGTTTTCTAGTCTTTTGAGCTTTGGTCAGAATCCTCCATCAAGTTCAGCTTACAGTATTCCAAGTCTGCTTCTTTAGTCACCATCTCTCTAAACTTTGCAAACTGTTCTCACAAGCAGTTCTGAAGCATTTGAATCACATGGCCAAGCGGTGTCACAGCCATGATTCTACTTCTAGTTCCAAAATTTGGCTTAGTTGTTCTTCTCATTGCTAAGACAAAATGTCTAATATCCACAAGTCAAAATACAAGAAAATCTTATTTCAGCTTACAGTGTTGAGTGGTTTCAGTCCATAGGTGGCTAGGTTCAAAGGAGGGTGGCATGGTAGAGGTGTATCACAGAGGAGAAATAGTCCATGACAAGCAAGAAGGGAAAGAAAAGCAGGAATCATCTGCAGCAAGATGGCTTTCCCTCTGTCCTTTTATATTCCATCCAGGCCATCAGCATATCGATTGATAGCACCCACACCCAAGAATTTCCATCTCCACACTTAGCACTGTTAATTTCAATCAGCAGACTAACTGAGCACCGCACACCCTTAATTGCTATATCGCTTGTCCTATATCCAGACAACTCAGAAGTGCTCAAGGGGCTTTTGGGGAGCATCTAGATATAAGCCACAACAATATTTTTGTCTAACTGGGAATTTAAAAATAATATTCCTTGCTGCAATCTTATGTAATAACAATATTAATCAAAAACAATAACAAAAACCTTAAAAAGTAAAAATATTTTTAAATAGATGCTGTTGATAAATCTGTAGCACAACTAAAATAAAATAATAATGTTTTCCTACAAAGAACATTCCAAGACCAGATGGCTTTAAATGTGAAGTTGTCAAAAAAAAAAAATCTAAAAAGAAGAAATGAATGGTGTGTGTAAAAACTTCTTGAAAAATGTTAAACAATGATATACTTCATAGTTTAGCATAACTATGATACCAAAAATTAGGAAGAGTAATACTAAATAAAATTAAGGAGTAATGGGGCCGGGGAGATATCTCAATAGAATAAGCACTTGCCTGGCAAGCACAAAGGCCTGAGTTCAATTCCCGGTTCCAAAAATCCAAAAAAATTAAGAAATAACATTTACCAAAACATGGTAAGCAAAAACTGTGGCCATATGAAATTTACTATAATAGCAAAATATAAACATGTTACTAGAAGACAAATAAGTGATTTAAAAATTTTCAAAGGGTTTGAGCAGGTATTTTTCAAAAGAAGACATACAAATGGCAAACATGTCCAGGGAAAAAACCTCAGAATCTCTCACCATTAGAGAAATACAAATTACAACAACAATGAAATATAATCTCACCCTCTTATCTCCCTGCTTCTCCAGTTTTATCAGTTTTTATTCAAGCAATAAAATTTAGCAGGCTGAGTTAAAACATGGATGGTAACCCTCAGACACTGTCAAAAGAGTATAAACTGGTATAACCTATATGAGAAAAAGAACGGCAATTTCTAAAGAAATTAACACTAGGACTGCCAGGGACCCAGTAATCATTGTGGGGCTATCTAGAAGAAAATGAAAGCAAAGAGGTAGAGTCCCTGAAAGTGAGAAAGGGATCTGGAGAAGCAGGGAATAAGAGGGTGAGGACAGGACAAAGAAGGGAACATGACTAGTATGTGATATGTATACATATAATTATCAGGAATCTCAAACATATACTAATAAAAATTGTTTAAAATGCTGTACAATTGGACAATCACATAGAAAATTTAAAAAATGAAAATCCAGAGGGGGGAAATATATGTGGATCGGCTAAACATAAAGATTAATATATAATGCATTCTAGTTGATAAAATTGACACAATTGCACTACAGATTTAATCCTGAGACTCTAAAAGATAGATTTTAACCATAAATATAGTATCACAAATGTACATTCAAAGAAAGAAGCATATCTTTTTTTCTTTCTGGAAAAATTTTGTTTCACTGGTTTTGAGGGTATAGGTGTTCTTATTAATACATTCTAAAATGATTCATTTTTTCTACAAAAGACCACCTTCAAAAGGTATTTTTCCAGCCATATTTTTTCAACATTATCAGAATATGAAGATATGAAATCACCTGAGTACTAGTGAAAAGAGAGTGAGTACAGAAAATTTGGAGTATATACACAACAAGATTCCATTCATTTTTAGAAAGAATGGAATTCTGTCATTTGGGAAAACATGGATAATTCTAGAAAACATTATACTAGTGGAAAAAAGATGGAACGCAAAGATAAATTCCACAGGATCTCACCGAGATGTGGAAAATAAATAAATGTTTAATTCATAGAAGTAAGGAGTTGAAGATTGGTCGTCACAGTCAGGGAAGAGAAATAAGAGGGAAAGATAATGTGGATATACTGCTGCTATAGACAGGATGAACAAGTTTAGAGACCGACTGCATGCCAGACTGATTATAGTTATGGTTGAAATAATATATGTATGACAATAATTAACAGAGTAAATTTCAAATAAATTACCATAAAATGTCATTTAGAAGAGAGTTACTGGAAAACTCCATGTATGAAGACATCATAAGATGAAAATACTAATTCACCTAACTTGACCAATACATGCTACATAAATGCCTCTCACTACTACACTGTATCCCATAACTAAGTACAATTATTGCATGTTAATCAGAAATTTAAATGTATTTGAAATGTAAATGAAAATAATCTTCTGAATGTTAAATGAGATGATGGGTATGCTCACTAGCATAATTTAATCACTAGATGACAGATGTATATTAAAACACTATATAGCACTCCATAAATGTGATACAATTAAGATTTGTTAGATGAGAATAATTTAATAGAATTTTTAATATCGATACACTTCATCTCACTGATAAAACAGGTAAAAATAATCATCTGTGTGACTGCAAAGAACAATAGCTCTCAAACATGATGGATAAACTCAGCAACAAGTCCTTAGAAAACATTCTTCAGTCCTATGCAAATTAAAAATACCTCCATTTTGGCAGTAGTCAGAAGGAAATTTAAATGCTTATTATCATTTGAAAGACATTATTTACATTACATATTTCATTTTTATTTTTTAGAATAATAAATATAATTTTAAAATTCTTAGATATGAGGGCCGGGGAGATGGCTCAGTGGAATAAGTGCTTCCCTGGCAAGTGCAAGAGCCTGAGTTCAATCTCCGATTCCACAAAAAAAAAACAAAGAAAGAAAGAAAGAAAGACAGAAAAAAAGAAAGAAAGAAAGAAAGAAGAAAGAAAGATTGTTAGATATGAAACAGAACTTCACTGAACAAGATGATAGGAATGCCACAGTGGTTGTTATATTACACAATGTTGTCTTCTAATTAGTTGTTCAGATTACCAGATATAAGCATGCAAAATTGTTCAAAAAAGTTTAAAAGGAAAAGAAAAAATTAATCATTAAAGGTAAATAAAATCTGGGCTGGGAGATAGCTCAGTAGAATAATGGCTTGCATAAGTGCAGCGTCCTGAGTTCAATCCATAGTACTGCAAATAAATAAATGAATAAAATAAAAGTAAAGTAAATAAAATCTGACAGATATAATGGATACTGTGAAAGGGAAAGAAACTGCTGGAAGGGAAGGAACACTTGGGATGAAGGAAAGGAGAAAAAACGGGAAGAATATATATATGTACATGTTCAGGGTAGCTGATATAAATGAACTGCTGATTTCTACTGGCCTATCAAAAGGAACAATATATGTTTTTTCCAAAGAAGAGAACATATACCTTCTATTAAGAAATCTCATTAAATCATCAATAGAATACATGAAGAGCACAAACCACCAACTCTTAGTAAAGTAAATTAAAATTTAAGATAAATAATAACAAATTTTGGGAATAATATGAAACAGAAAGTACTATACATGATGAGACTGCAGATTAGAACAGATATTTGAATAATTTTTGCTTACTTTGTATAATTTTCAATATAATCTACACGAAGTATTTGTATTCTTAAGTATTTAGGCAAGAGAACTGAAGAAAAAGCACTTAAAATATTATCATATCGATGTTATTCATAGGAAGTCTTAATTGGAATACAACACAAATACTGACTGACATAATAATGAAGAGATATGTTGTATTAGAGCGGCACCATGGAACATTATCCAGCAACAAAAAGGAGCAAACAACCATGCATGCATTAAGAATGATGAACATGACTAATATTGATGGTATTTTTTCACAAGAAATTAAAAAATAGAAGTACATAGAGAAAACTAATGTAGTTCATGGTCCAAGTCAGAAAATGTTTTCTCTGGGGAAAACAGGGAGTAGGAGTTCTCTGGAAGGTGCGATGAAAGAGCTGAAAAGATAATCTATTTTGTCTTGTAGGGTGGTTTCCTAAGGTACATAATTGGGAGAAATTTTCAGACTGAATACTTAAGTTCTGTGTTTTAATGTGCATAAAATACAACTAAAAGTAATGTACTATTACATTATGCATATACAATTGCAAAATTATTTAAAATACATGTATGTATATGAAGAGAGCCTTTACCAAGCTTGCCCAGAGTGAGTTTCCAGAAGCTATTAAACACTGAATTAGTTTGTTTTCTGAGTATGATATAATTCAGCTGAAATTAACAATGTAACCAAAAGTTCCCAATAGACATAAACATGTGTACAGACATGATTCATAGCTAAAATGCAAAAGCTTAATAAAAATATAAAATAATTTAATACAACCATTAAACCAAATCCAAAATGTGTGAAACCCATAGATATTCATTGTAAAATGAGGTTAAGCTAGGAAGCTTATATCACCATGATTCCAAAAACAAAAATGCCCTCTGCCCTCACCCCAAAACACCTACAAGTCAATCTTTTTAAATTTCAAAAAGATACTATCAGGGCTGGTGAGATGGTTCAGTGGTGTAAAGCACCTACTTAGAACAAGCTTAGCAAAGCACAGG
>NDGN011518761.1:2733-16831 GCA_002564285.1 Tympanoctomys barrerae | reverse complement strand
AAAAAAAAAAAAAAGCAGATGGTGTCTAGCATCTCTTAATGCCCACAAGCCTTCAATGGGCACAGAGCACACAGCGGACATTCAGCATTTCCTCGGCCTTAGTGAGCAAGTTCTTGGCCCAGAAGAGGTACAGTAGCCTGGCCTACTCACACAGTAAACCTGAGAGTAAGCCCAGGACCCAACAAGGGGGAACCCAACCCATTCCAGGAGACAGGAGAGCTGGGGTGGAGTATGGGAGGAGTGGGGGGGGGGAGCTGATCACCTCCCTCTTCCTGCCAAGTGGGCTTGCTGACCCGACACTCCTGCATCAGCCTGCCCACTCAGCACCTATCCCCTTGGAGAGAAGCGCCCCATCCACCCACCCGCTGCACAGGAGGGGGCAGGGACACTGAGAAGCGGAGGGCTTTCTTCCAAAACCAGCGCTGTCAGGATGCACTCCTCGACCCAGGGGCTGAGTTTTATTTGAACAGGACGCAGGGCGGTATGTGACCAGGTGCCCACCACCTCCATCCTGCACCAACGGACACGGGAAAAGCAAGGGCGCTGGCTGCAGACCCACAGAACACCTCTGCCAAGATACACATTCAGTAAGGGGTCCACTGGAGGCCTCAGCATGCTATGAGGTAACCTACCTGTCCCTCACCCCACAGGCAGCATCCAGACAGATCCAGCCAAAAGGAAGCTCAGACTCAACAAGCTGATTTTTCTGCCCAAGGCGCAGAACAAAGAACAGTCTCATCAGAGAGGTCAACCCCAGGGAAGGCCAGCAGGGGGAGGGGAAGGAGGATGCATTAAAGTGAGGGTCTACACAGCAGACGCTGGCAGGCCAACATGCAGACCCCAACAACCATACTTCACTGCTTCTTCCTTGGGGTTTCTCGGGCCTCAGGTGTCCTGACTCACAAATCAAGGGATGAGAAGTGAAAAACTGAAGCCATGAATGGAGGTTAGAGACCCCACAGAGGCTGCAAAAATGACAAGTGGGAGAAAGGGACGAGAGGTGTATGTGTGTGTGGGGGGGGGACACAAATGACAGCCTGTGGCACCCACATATGAACACCTGGTTTTCCTGATTTAAAACTTTTCATGCTAACAAACCTAGACAGTCAGGGTGACCCGGAGACAAGAGCCCTAGGTGTTAACCAGTCAGTCCAACGGGCACTTCCTCGTGCATACCAGGGCAACGATGTCTGTGTAGGAACCCTGGTCTCGGTGGGAGTGGCTCGTGGCTGAGCAGGCTGGAGATCAAGCAGCGCAGAGGTAGCTCGGTGACAGGCGGCTGTGCAGCACTGGAGGCCCAGGCTCAGGCTGCCACCCACAAGTGTCCTTATCACTGAGCATTGTGTGGCTGGCATCCACCCCCACCCCTGCCTCCAAAGTCCTCTGTCATCAGTGGATATAGAGACTTCTTGTTAAAGTTGAAACTTGCTGCGCACTTAGCAGTACGGGGTCAGAGCCAGCCTGCCCCTCCTGCCACGTGCACCAGCTGGGAGCCCAGAAAGCCCCGCCACACAGCAGAATTCAACCCGCCCGGGGCTATTCGGACGCTTTGGCTCTCAGTCTGAGGGAGGAGAACCCGGAANGTTTTCCAGTTCTGAGGTCATGATGTGGCCATCAGGTTCCCTGACAGCTGGGTCATTGACCAGGGGGCCCATTAGCAGGTGTGGCAACCACCTTTAACTGACTGTTTGGGGCCACGGCTTCCAAGAGGCTTTCCCTTCCCTAACCGCCCCACCAAGCCCTAATTGCTCTTTATGGCCCCGGGTGTGCAGTCCTCGCCCTGGACAAGCTGTAGAACATTTCCCAAAGTCAGAGCCTTGGCTCCAGGAGTCCAGGCAAAGAACCATGAGGCTCCTTCCGGCCTCACACTTCACGATTTGCTGCCAGGGGAGAAGCCCTGAGCATAAGCCATCCCCACCTCCAGTAACCCCCAAGATGAGCTGAAAAGAGCAGCCCAAAGTTGCTGGGGTGCAGACTCTGGGGAAGCAGCCTGGAGTGGGGCAGTGCTGGACGTTGAACTCAAGGGCTCATGCCTGCTAAGCAGAGGTCTCTAATCTGAAGGCAAAGTTAAAAAAAAAAAAAAATGTTTAGCAATGGGGTGGGAAAGGGCTGAGGCGAGACAGGCCCAAAGCCTGGGCCCTGCATGCTAAATGAACCTGAAGCAGGCACCAGAGACAGTTCTGCCCCCAGCTTCCTCACTCTTCTCCATGCCTCCATCTAACAAACTGGCAAACGTCCATTTGGCTGCGAAAGCCCTGCACAGTTGAGTCTGTTAAGGTGCCGGGGTGGAGCTCTCAAATAAACGGGTCAGCGCAGACCCTGGGTAAGGGCACGGCTGCGGGTGTGTACAGGCAGAAAGCTGTTTGTTTGTCTTCAAGCGTCTCATGAGGGCTGGGCAGTACCACTCAGGTGCCACAGGCAACACCCTGAAAACACTTCAGGGTGGGCCAGGGGAGGAAAAGCGCAATGCAGGCGCCAAAGGAGCTATCAGGCTCTGCTGGGAAGCTGCCGCCTCTGCAAACAGCCTCTGCAAACAGCAAGGGCTTTCCCCCTACTCCTTGGAAGGCTCAGAAGGCACAAGTGTTATCTGTCCCGCACTCGTCCCAGCTGTGTGCCTGCCTGCTTGCTTTCTGCAGCATTCGGTCTGTGGGCAGAACCTGAAGAGCTGCAGGACCCAGGGCTCCCGCTCCTTGCAGAGACCCTCAACTGGTCTGGGTGCAGTGTGCACGTGCCCCATCAATGCGTGCTTAGCAAGCAGCTGCTGCACCAAGGCCTGTGCGTCTGCCTCATTCATCTCGAGTTCCTTGAAAGCAGAAACCACAGGTCCCCTCCAGCACCTCGCCTACGAGGACAGGGGCCTGCTCCACGCCCTGGCTGACAGGAGCGGCCTCCCCCACCATCACCCCAGGTGTACAGGGAGAACTTACGAAACAAGGAATGGGTTGGGGAACAGAGGACTGGGCTCCTGTCAACACAAACCAGGTCAGGGAAAGGTGTTTGTTTATTCTGCGCTATGCCCCAGCCAAGGGCAAGACCAATAGGGAGCTGACAGCCCAGCTTTCTTTCTCGCCGAGTTTTCTCCCCTAACTTCACCCCCCAACAGGTGGGGGTGATGAGAGCCCCTAGTTCAGAGGCTGCAACGTGCCTTGGGGTCTCAGGACTGGCAGGCAAGGGTGTGGAACCCAGGTGGGACATGCAAGTTCCAGGTAGGGCTTGAAGGCCTGTCCTTGCCGGGCACAGAAGGACAAACGGCACAAGTTCTCAGTTGCATGGAAGCTAAAAAATCGCCCAAAGAGAGAGGGGGAGAGTGGTCACCAAGGTTAGAAGGGCCACCGAGGAAAGGAACAAGCTCTCATGTTCTACAGCACAGTCGTGCACCAAAGATGACAATTTATTACACTTTTATGAAGAATCGAAAGACAGGAGTTTCCAGACGTAAGAGATAAGCAGATGAAAATGCAACTAACCAGGTTTGATGACACATTATACACACGTACCCAGCTATCACACAGTATCCCATAAAAGTGCAGTTATTATATGTCAATTTAGAACTAAAGTCTCTCCTTACCCAGCCCAAGCTGATGTGGCTTGAAGGGATAATGGGAATGTGGGCTAAATTCAGTCATGGAAGCTGCCTCTTTTAATACTGCACAGCCTGCCAAGAGGGCCAAAGTGCTGGCCGCGACCTTGACCTCTGCTGAGTGGGCTTCCAGCCCGAAGGCCTCCACATCCGACACCCCCTCCAAGCCTAGCTCGCTGCAGAGCACCGAGCACAACACGGCAAGCCACAGGGCAAGGAAGGCTAAAGCCCTCCCAGTCAGTGCGTGTGCCGCTAACACAGGCCTGGGGGCGGGTACACGGGGCCACTGCTCCCATCACGTTCTTACTACGGGGGCCCGATTCTGCGAACGGATGAATCTGGAAGGTAAATCTGGCCAGCGTCACAGCATAAACTAGGACACAGGTAACACTGGGGCCCGGGTGAGAACAAGCTTACCCCTGTGGCTCAAATAAAGGCTTCCTTATCCCCAGTCCCAGCTTGGGGCCACACAGACACAGGGTTCATTGCCTCCTCCAGACGTGGCTGGAAAGACTCCGGGCGGCCACAGTGCCAGCCGCCAGCTACGTGATCAAGCAAGGCGGATCCTGCCACCCACCACCCAGAGCAGCTCCCCTCCCAGACTCAGGACAAGTGTCCCCCTGGAGGAAGGGCCTGGCTAAGCAGCTGCAGCCAGATTATTGGGGGCAGTCGAGGTGACAACAGCCAAAAGTGCGCAACCCTGCCCGAATGGCTCAGCAGAAAATTCAAGTATTTAGATAGAGGAGAAGAAAAAGAACCCACATCTCAGAGACAAATCGAAGAGTCCTGGTTACTGAAGGTGCTCTCAGAGGGCCCAGCCCGGCCTTCAGTTCCTATGGGGCCACCACCTGGATCCAGGAATCCTCCAAAAGGAAGTGCTTAACCAAGGCTTGGGTCTGGAAGGGAGGAAGAAGTAAACAGGCTAAGTTCAGTGCTGAACCCTCACTCTTGGGGGAGGAGGTTGTGCCAGGTCAATTGGCAGGAAATAGGAAAGAGTGGAGGGCTCTAGGGAGCTTGCTACGTCATATCATCTCCCTCATCCCCATCTCCAGATCAGCTCAGTGCATGCACCTCAGGAGTCCAGGAAGGTGTCAGTCAGGGACAAGCTGGTACCCACAGAAATGGGGCACAGGACAGCAAAGACGACTTAGCAAGTCACCTGTCACATGCATGGGACACTGCGCCTAACATGTCAGCACTGACTCTACGGGCATGAAGGAGAGCCTGCACTAACAACCCATGTCGTGGATGAGGTCACACTGGTCAGCCGCCTGGAGGTGCAGCCCAGTGTACCCTAAGCCTCTGGAGAAGGCCACAGATGATGGGGCTTTCCCACTTCTCCGCCTCTGCTCCTTGCCTGCGCCCTGCCCTTTCACGCAGCCTCATGCAGAGCAGGATGGTTCTGACCATGGGCTCTGGGTTCCAATCCTTGTTCTTCTTCGGGGCCTCAGACAACTCATTCGCCTTCTATGGGCCATTCTGCTGCTACTGCTACGAGGTCACAGGAACCCACTGCAGAGGGTGGCTGCCCGAGGGCCAGGGAGATGACACATACGGACAAGGCCTGTGGCCCACATGCACCCTCTTCCCTGCTTGAGGTGTCAACTTCCGCTGCAGCTATCCCTCCTCTCACAGACAGGAGCAAAGGCCGATTCAGCCAGGGAGGAAGAACCTCAGCCCTCTACCCAGCTGCACACAGACACAGGCAATTCATCTGGTCTTGGGGTTCCTGGCCGGGGGGAACAACAGTGACTCCCGGCCCAAAAGCCTGGCTCAAGCAGACAGCAGTAATGGTAGGCACTCCTAGATCGTGCCCAGGACTGCTGGCCACCCACCTACCTTGCATCCCTGTCAACTACAAGCCCAGAAGTAAAAATCCATCTCTTCTGGGTGCACACCTGGAAAACCCCCAGGTGGCCTTCCTGAGGTAAGTCCCTAACAGTTCCTGACCTCCACCTCCAGATTCAGGGCTCCCAGAGGGCAGGACTACTAGGTTCATTGGCAGCCAAACCCCAGAGGTGTCAGGAAGCAGGAACTGAGGCATCTGAGGCCCTCAGGCCCTGGTCCACCCTCCCACCTGTACCATCTGCAGCCCATCGCTCAGCACTTGGGGCTGCATTTCCCCTCACATCACCGCCTAGGCCCAGTTTCCTCTCCATGAAGACCAGGCTGGGGCTTCTGAGGCTTCACTCAGCAGACAGAACTCACTGATGGCAGGGGGGCCACTCTGCACTCCCCGCCACCACACTCCCTACCCCTACCCAGGTCTCTGAGGGCTTGGGTAACTCCACATAAAAAGCCTAGAGGCCTCAGGAGTGGTGCAAAGCTGGGCAAGGCACCCCCAGTTCTTCAACAAGGGTGGTTGTGGTGAAGAGGCATCCTGGGGCGGCCAAATGGGAGGGTTGTCTTTGCTGTCACTGAAAGCTGGGCTGAGGGGCTGGGCCGTCAGCCTCTAGAGCTTTCTGGTAAACTCCCCACTGGTCAGGAGAAAAGTATTATAGACAGCTAAATTTGGTAGAAATATAGGTAATCAGACAGGGCTGGGCCTTCAGAGATGGATGCAGAAAACTACTGTGGCTGGCAGTGTAGTCACTGAAGGCGAGACTTCAGGAAGCACCTACTCACGGACTGATGTTCTAAACAGGCACCTATCCCTTTGCAGCATTCACCAACCTCCTTAGCCCACCCCTTCTGGAAAAGTCCTTGTCCTTCCCATGCGCACTTACCAGGTGATTTGCTTCCCAATCTGATCCCCATTTAATCAATAATACCCAACTGACTCTACTTGTTATAACCGCAATGGTTCGCATAGCCCTGTCCCACCTCATACACGCCTTGTGATTTCCTACTGGACCAACATTCCCTAAGCAACTGCACTTGAAATCTTATTGATTATAGCTCTGTTCCACCTTGAACCTGCCTCACCTCATGGCTCTGCTCAATAAACCCCTTGAAAAAAGGGACTGGTGGGTGACCCACCTTCTGGGCCCCCTTTTGTCTCTTCTCTTATTAAAGAACCTAATGTTAACTGCCACTGTTCCTAGAATTCATCCTCAATTTTAGAGAACACTAACTCATTTCCGTCAGGCAGGTCGGGAGTTTCTTTCTCCTGCATCAAAAGGAAGGCTGAGACATCCTTATTACTCACGCTCAGGGGGACGGAGCTGCCCACAGCAACTTTGGGGTGGAATCTTCCACTTTTTTTTAAGTTGCAGATGACAGTGAAGGAAGAGGGACAGTTCTGAAAAAGGTCACCACTGACCTCTCCTTGAAAAACCACAAAAGCCTGATGGGGCTTCGGATTCATTACGGAGACTCACAAGGGCTTCAGTATCTAACCTTCGCTTTTCCATAGGCTTCAGTTCAGCAGGACACCCCTGTACCCCAGAGGCTATGGGCTAGAGCCAAAGCCTCTCCTAGTTATTTTAAAAAATTCAGCTGAGCCAGATGTGGTGGCACACGCCTGTTTTTGCGGCACTCAGGAGGCTAAGGCAGAAGACTGCCTCAATTTTGAGGCAGACAGGGCTATAGCGTGTGTTCAAGTCCAGCTTGGATTATATAGTAAGATCCTGTCTCCAAAAGAAAATAAAATCTAGTTGATAAGATCCCCAGAAGTGAGCTTATTACATCATCTGGCAGATCTGCTTTTAATTGTCTGGAGAATCCCCACCCTGTTTTCCAAGGTGATTGTACTATTTCGTACACACCAAGACAAAGACCATCATGTGATTCAACAGTAAGAGATATCTGGAGTGGCTTGAATTCACAGAAACAGAAAGCAGGATGGCGACTACTGGGTAGAAACACAAGAGTCTTGTTTCAAGGGGTATGCTCTTGGTCTTGCAAAATCAAAAAGTTCTGAAGATCTGTGTCACAGCATTCCGGAGGCTGAGGCAGGAGGATAACTTTGGGTAGCCTGGGCTACACAGTGAGACCCTGTCTCAAAAAAATCCCTAAAAACCTTGTTAAGACAGGAAACGTTAGGGCCGGCTTGATAGCTCAGGCGGCAAGCGCCTGTCTAGGCTGGCACAGCAGCAAGGATTCAATCCCTGGTGTGCCTTACCGGCCCCGCCCCTGGGGCGCACGGAGTCGGAGATTAGACTGGGCCTGGTGGCATGCACCTGTAATCCCAGCTCTTGGGAGACTGTAAACAGGAGAATCACTACGAGTCCGATCTAGTAGTGAGGCCCTGAACACCCTGTAGACTCTGCCCTAAATAAATAAATACATATATATAAATAAAGACAGGAAACTTTATGCTTGTGTATGAAGACTATGCTGGGCCAGGGTGCAGCCTGACATGTGTAAGGCCCTGGGCTTAATCCCAGCACCATGAGGCCTGAGGAAGCTCAGAAGCCCACCACAGCTGTGCGTGGACCTCCTAGCTCCAGAGCAGGGTATAGGGAGGTGAAGAGTCCCTGCTCCTCCTTCACCAATCCAGAATGCCGCCTCATCTGCAAGTCACAAGGGGCAGAGGCGACTGCTTCAGCAAGAGCTGGGCTCCGCGGGGGTGCCCTTGGAGAGATCCCTGCTTAGAGCAGCAGGCCCTGCATCCACTGGTGGGAGGGCATCCACTGGTGGGAGGGCATCCACTGGTGGGAGGGCAGCTCTCTTATTCTAAGATCCAGGGGGACTTAGCGACATGGCCAGAGATGCACCTCAACCTCCTCCGCTCCCTGAAGGGGAAGCCCACGGAAGGAGGCAGAGACAGGCAGGCGCATTTCCTGTGCTCTCCCCACCTCACTTCTCCTCCCTCTCATCCCAGATCTGGCTGGCACCCCTACAGACCCAGCACATCAGAATTGCCTTGGGGGTTCTGTCCCAAGAGCTGCCTTCTCTGCTCCCCGAAGTATTACCCTTCCCTGTCCCTAACCCCTCAACACAATCACGCAGTGTTCAGAGCTGAGCCCGGTCTGCCAGCAGACAGCCAAGTTCAAGATGAAAGCCTCTGGCCCGAGGTCAGGGCCAGCCAGGCTAAGCCTCGAAACCGGGAGGATGTGTTTCTCTTAAACACCAGACTATAAATAGGGCAAAACCCCAGGAAAATACTTAAAAGCAACCATCATCACAGCCCCCCTTCCAAGACTCCCCCAGTACCTTTCAACTCTTGCAAATTTCTACCCTCGATACCTCTGTTCTCAGTCACTGTACAGTGTGCACTCATCCTAACGGCTCTAGGAAAATTCTCAGAAATGACTTACTAAAAACTCACTTTCCACCAGGGCAGTTAACTGAGGTGGACTTATCAATTTGAGGGGTTTTGTTCTGTTGGATTTTATTTTTGGTAGTCCTCAACTTCCAGTGGATCACAAAACAAGCCATTTGGAAGGAATCTTTCTCTTCCATTGGCTCTCACAATCCCAAACTTGCCTACTTGTTCCCTTCAGTAGTTCTGAGAGGGTGAGAATCCAAGCTGGAACTAATGATGTGAGGCCTCTCAGATCCTTCAGAATCAAAAGATCTATTGTGCTCCTTTCACTTACAAAGGCAGTTAAGTGGACTAGGGGGTTTTACGATTTCCACCCAGGCTTGAAACAAAGTGTGTGGGGGAGGGTGGGGGTGGGTTCCTATTAACCCTCAGCTCTCCTTACAGTTCTATACACTTCTAGCACCCCATTCCAGGCATTTTAGTCAGATGTAAGCACAGGATGCTGCTTGATTCTACTTTGCAAATTTGGGAAGAGGGTAGGTGTTAGCAACAAATTCCAGAACTTCAAAACTGGAATAGGCTTACCCCTGCTGCTGCAGGATATTATACAGTAGCAAGAGCTCGGCAAGTGGACGGGGAAACGTGGACAGCTCGAGTATGCCAAGCACTTTGGTGCTTAAGAGGAGAGGATTTCCGTGGGGGCCAAGGTTTCTGGGTTTTTATCCTTGTCCCTAGGAGTTCAGTGGGCATCCAATAAATGCTGTGGACAGGCTGGGGTAGCCTCAGTAGAGAGGGCTTGACCAGCATGCATGGGCAAGGCCCTAGGTTCCACAAGATGTAAATAAAATGTTGAGCCCACCCCCCCAGCCCCGGAACACCTGAGATCTGAAAAACCCAACTCCGCAGCATGAGGCTGGGTTATGTCGCATGACTTATCTCCCTCATTTGTGGGACAGTCTCAGAGAATACAGAGGAGGGTACACAAAGGGCTTCATCGAAGTGCCTGGTGCCTGATGGGGAGCTCAGACCCCTCATTTTCATGAGCACTGTAAGCTGGAGGCAGAAGCTGAGAGGGGCTGCCACCCCATCCCTTCCCCTCAGCTCAACCTTCTGCTTTCAGGGGGACTCGCGCATTGAGGGAGGGGGCTTCCAAAAGGTCAAGTGCAGAGGGCTCCAGGGATGCATTACTTCAGTCCCACGGGGAGTACAGGCCGAGCCTGCGTGCAATGCCTATTCTGGAGAAGACAAGAAAGCAATTTCCCAGCAGTCCAGAGTGCAGCTGAACCAATTTACTGGGCTCACTTACAGAATAACAATGCAGCTGCCTCACAGGGCCAGGAGGGGGGCCAAGGTAGCTGAGGGTGTAGGCTCTGGGGTAGGCCTGGGGGCATCCTCCAGACTGTGCCTCTGGTGCCTTGGTGGCCACTTTAACTTCTCAGAGCGTTAGTTTCCTTATCTGAAGGCAGAATGTCCTGGTACTGCAGGCAGAGCCCTGGAGAAGCCACCTTTCCCACAGTGCTCGGTAAACACAACTGCCAGAGGCAGGAAACCTGGCGCTCTCCATCAGTATTTTGCTTATGTTTTTTTTCTTTCCTGGAGCCTCACTCAGCCCTGGCTTTGCAGATGAAGAAAAGCAGGCAAAGGTACGTTAACTGGCTTGCATGGAGACGTGGCCAAGCCACCTGGCAAAAGCAGCCTGTGCCCTGTCTCCTGAGATGACCCACATATATACAAGGCCCAACAGAGTGAGGAGCGCAGTAAAAGCTACCACCCCTTGCGGAAGCCTCTATACTACAGAAAAAGCAGCAAGAGGTGGGGCAAGCTGGCCACTAAGACTCTGATACTGGAGATGGTTCAGAAGGCAGAAAGGAGAGCAACAATGTGGTCCACTCAACCAGCCGGAAAGCCAGGGAGGAAGCACCTGAGGACTTCCGAAGTATTTTTGAAGAGAAGGGATTACCTCCCTTTCTTATGCATTTGAAAGTGAATACAATTTGGTAAGAGAAACATCCTAAACCAAGCTGCATCCCCCACCCATGGAATTCCTATAGCAGCTCCTTTAGGGATCAAGATTAGAAGCTGCAACTAGACACCAACCTTGAGGTGGAAGAGCTCAACAAGAAAGGTTTTTTGGAGTTTTCATCTTTCCTTAGGCCAATTTCCTGAGAATGAGGCAATGCCCAAGTCACAGATAGGAAAGCCTGGCAAGGCAGATTTCTACAGATTAAAACTCCTGCTGGCAAAGGCTTCCACTGGTTTTCACTTCTTGGGGTTTTTTTCCTATGAAGGGAGGGGACAGTCCCAAGTCACAGATGACCTGAGTTTTTAATCACCGTTGTTTTTTATTTTATTTTTAACTGGGCATAAGGATAGAGGTGTCCATGTTGAAGAATTTATCTACCTGTAACCAGCATCCAAATCAGATTGGCCTAATGCCCAAATCCTTCTAAAAGTTATCTACCCACTTTTTGGGGGGAGGGGTTAACTGTTGACAGATCAGTGGAACTTGAACATAAAAGATGTCCTGTCTGTCTGAACACCTTAAGGAAGCCGTGCAGCCTCCAAAGCTACCACCACCAGCTGCACCCGGCTGCCTAACCCCTGGGCCACCGCCACCCCCTTCCCTTCTCCTTCTGTTTTGAAGTTTATTTTCCCACATCTAGCCTTGAATTCTTTCCTTCCTTCCCCTGCTGGAGCAGCAGCCCGAGAGGGAAACAGCCCGAGGGCAGCTCAAGCTTTAAGCATCCTCCCCTCCCCCCCCACAAACAAGCCCCAGAGCAAACTAAACAACAACTCCTTCCTCCGGAAGGATTGTTTCCTCAAGGGAAATCATAAGGCGACCCCATTCCCCTAGCATTACACACGAGACACCCCCCCCCCCGCAAGAACACGTACTGTTCTGGAATTCCTGATAGGAGGAGCAGAAAAAAACAAATGTCTTCGGAAGCTCACTCCCAACCTCACCTCCCCTCACCCTGGACACTGCCCCAGCTCAGGAAGGAGGAGCCACCGAAATCCAACACAGCACCTGCCAGCCTTCCACCGGTCACCAAAGGACACCGGTCTACAGGCCCTGCTTCCGAGGAGCTTCTATGCTCATTTGTGTGAATGTTCATTTGGTCTTGGGACAAAAATAAGATAGTACTGGCAAGACGTCGCGATTTCCAAACGCGTTTAACCACTACGAAGTACAGGGCGGGAAACACAGATGGGCTCATTCCACTCCACATACAGGAAAACTGAGAACACTAATAGGCATACAGTATCACAGAACTGCTGCAGATTAAACGTTTCTCGTTAGATTCCTCTCCTGCCATCTTCCACCCCAGGGTAAATGGAGTGCCTTAGACGACACTACCCACCCTAGCTCTCCTAGTGAGGCCTTTAGTGCTGGCCAGAAAGGGCACAGCGGAAGCTGAGCCCTCAAAAAGCAGAGACAGAACAAGAGCTGGCCCCCCAAAGTGGCCCAAGGTCCTAGTGGCCCCTGGGATAGCTGCCCTCACCCGCCTCGCTTCCATACAAAATCCTTCCGCCCTGAAAAGGGACAACCAGGGTTTTGCTCGCCGGTGCGACCCGCTGCTTTCACGAAGTTTACCTCCAAGCCCTTAAGGAATGTCTCCGCGAGATAAGCCTTCCTGGAAGCCTGACCTTGTCCGCAGCATTCCAGCTACCAACCCTCGTCTGGTGCGCTCAGGCCCAACGGAGCTCCCCGCTTCTCCGGAGCCCCGCGGGGTCTGGGAGATTTTGCCCAGGTTTGGGTTGTGCGGGAGGGGGCCCTGCACAGCTCTGCGGAGTTCAGGAGCCGGGTAGAGCGGCACAAACCCTGGAGCGGGGAAGTGGAGCCGCAAAGGGTGGCACCCGGCTCGGCTCCCGGACTCCGGGAGCGTCTCCAAGAAAAGATAAACGACTTTATCCGCCCCACAGCCTCCCTCCAAAGAGGGAGGCACCCACACCGCGCCACCGCGGGCCCCAGTTCAGTCGGGAGTCAGCCCTAAGTTCTCTCCCCGGAGAGACGAGTCTCTCAGAAGTTCTTTCCCCGGAAAGACGAGTCGCGACGCGTGGACGATCTCCGAGTCCCGCGGCGAGCGACAGATATGAGGGGACTTGGCCTCCCCTCAATCCAGGACCTCCCCAGGAACTGCGTCATCAGAGGTTGTACCCCTAAACCCCTAGCCACAGGTGTCTGTGGGGGTACCGGTAGTTGCTCACCTGCAGGATCTTGTCCAGGCCCTCCTGGCTCAGGCACGGGAACTCGCGCTGTAGATGCAACTTCTGCGTATAGTAGTTTTTCTTGGCCTCCTTCCAGTGTGGTTCCTCCAGCACTTCGAAGATCGCCGCCCCGATGGCCAGGTAGAAGATGATGGCCGAGGTGAGCAGAGGACCTCGGTCCACCATGGCTGTCGGGCAGCCGCCTCCTCCAGAAAGTTCCCTCTAGCCCTAGCGACTCCGCGGCCGCCGGCCCGCAGCCTCTGCAAACAGCTGTTTGAATTTGGAGCTCCGCATGCGCAGTGCCCGGTCCCCCTGCGCCGCTCCCGGGACAAAGTAGTTCGGCCAAGTTGGGCCACCGATCCAAGGAAGCTGCGTGGTGGGGTGGGGTCGGGAAACACAAAGGGGAGTCGAACGGGCGCGCCGAACTTGCCGGGCGTAGGAAGCCGGGCAAACTGAGGCTCTAATTCCAAGGAGACACGTGTATCGCTCGCGCGCTCTCTCCAGCCAAGTGCGCCTCGCCCGCCTCCGCACACTTCTTTATTGCAGCACAGGGCTTGCTCTGCCCGCCCGCGCCGGACCCAGGGGAGGGGCCTGTGATCCCGCCCAGATTTGGGCCCGCCCTTACGTCGGCCCCGCCCCCTAACGTTGTCTCGGTGTCTAAGTGGTAACCCAAAGGTGAGCGCTGCAAGGGACATCTGCACCGCTGCGCGACCCACCCAGATCTTCGCACCCCGCGGCGCCCAAGGGTGGCGTTCTGTGGGACTCGCGTTGATTGGTCCGTAGATGTATTAACTAAGATGATTGTGCACCTTGTGTGTGAGGGCAGGGATCTATTACTATTAGTTTCCTTGTAATTGAATTTTCGTTTCTTGATGTTCTTTCCAAAGAAAGCCTGACTCAAGTCTTCCTGACTCGCGTTTGCTTTCCTAAAATCCTGGGGGAAGGGTCTAGAAAAGGGCCTGCAGGGACGGATGAGATAGCTCAGCTTGCTTAGGCAAGCGCTAGGACTGAGGTTCCATCCCCAGCACCACATGCTGCGCCGGCCTCGCCCCCGGGGTTCGCTCAGGGGGCCACAAAGACCCATGGTGGCGCACACTTGTAATCCCAGCGCTGGGGAGGCTGAAAACAGGAGGATCACTACGAGTCCGAGCTGCATAGTG
>NDGN011518759.1:2391-13703 GCA_002564285.1 Tympanoctomys barrerae | reverse complement strand
CCTGAAGCAGTTGGCCAATGGCTTGCTACTTGTGACTGGGCCTCTTAGCTTTAATCGTGTTCCTCTATGAAGAACACACCAGAAATTTGTTATTGCCACCTCTACAAAAATTGGTATCAGCAAAATGAAAATCCCCCAACATCTCACTGGTACTTACTTCAAGAAGAAGAAACTGTGGAAACTCAGACATCAAGAGGGTGAGATCTTCAACACTGAGAAAGAGCGATGCCAGATTTCAGAGCAGTGCAAAGTGGATCAGAAAGTGGTGGATTCACAGATTTTACCAAAAATCAAAGCTGTTCCTCAACTCTGGGGCTATCTGTGACTCGTTTTTGCTCTCATAAATTAGTGTTCTACATTTCTTACTAAGAACCTTGTTAAATAACTGATACATTAAAAAACTAAAGTAATGTTCTCTGGCATGGTACTGGCAAAAACCCATACAGCAAACAAACAAACAGACCCAGAGATCAATGGAACAGACTAGAAGATGCAGAAAAATCTCCAGACATCCTCAACCACCTTATCTTTGACTAAGGTGCCAAACACATTCACTGGAAGAAAGACAGCCTCTTCAAAAACTGGCTCTGCAATGATGAAAATTAAGATTGGACCCATACCTTTCACCAGGCACTAAACTAAAATCGCAATGGATCAAGGATGCAAATATTAAAACAGAAACATTCAATCTTTTGGAAGATAGAACACACAAAACTTTTAAAGCCACCGGCATAGGGAAAGACTTTATGCATAAAGCCCCAGTCACAGAGGAACTATTGCAACGAATCAATGACTGGAATATCATCTTATTAAAAGGCTTTTTAGCAGCAAGGGAAACCACCAACAGAGTGAAGAAGCAACCCACGATGTGGAAAACATTGTTTGCCAGTTATTCCTCAGACAAAGAACTCGAAAACAGTCAGATCTCCCAGATTTAAAGACTCAATCCAAAAATAGGCATCAATAATAAATATACATTTCTCAGATGAAGAAATACAAAGAGC
The DNA here is from genome assembly GCA_002564285.1 of Tympanoctomys barrerae. NCBI lineage: Eukaryota > Metazoa > Chordata > Mammalia > Rodentia > Octodontidae > Tympanoctomys > Tympanoctomys barrerae. The sequence goes on along the minus strand of NDGN011518759.1, from coordinate 12,699 downwards.
AAATAAATATATGAAGAAATCTTCAGCATCGCTGGTCATTCAAGAGATGCAAATTAAAACAACGCTGAGATCCCTTCTTATTCCAGAAAGAATGGCTATCATAAAGAAATCAACTAATAACAAATGCTGGAGAAGCTGCCAGGGTGGGTGGGGGAAGGAACTCTATTCTGCTGTTGGTGGGAATGTAGACTAGTACAACCACTGTGGAAATCAGTGTGGAGAGTCCTCAAGAAACTAGGGCTGGAAATTTTTCAACCCTGTGAGGACTGGTACAACCACTGTGGAAATCAGTGTGGAGATGCCTCAGAAAACCCTGACTGGAGGTTCCATTTGACCCTGATATTCTCCTTCTAGGTATCTTCCCAGAAGAATTCAAAACAACATACCACAGAGATATATGGGCATTTGTGTTTATAGCAGCACAAGTTGTAGTAGCTAGATCTTGGGAACAACCTAAATGCCCATCAATTTAGGAATTATCTTTTTATATAATGGAGTACTATTCAATCATAAAGAAAATAAACTTGAGGTCTTTATAGGTCAATGGATGCAACTTGAGGCCGTACTCATACGTGAAATAAACCAGATGCAAACATGCAAACGTTGTATTGTCTCCCTAATGTGAGAAGCTGGAAGAGCAAATAAGATCCTGAGTGTAAAATAGATACTAAAAATGGAAGCTTCAAGAGGAAAGAGAAATGGGTAGTAGAATAGAGAAAACTATTAACTTCTCTTTGTTTACTGCAAAAAAAGGTTATGTTAATATTGTTTGGACAATTAAATGCAGTTATCATATACTCTGAGAAACTAATTTAAATATAATAATACACAATGTATTAACCATGGTTACCTCCCTATTATGTGGTTTTGAAATTTTATTTCTCTTAACAATAAAATTATAATGTTCTCATAATTCATATATGTATGTATATAAAGAAAATTAAATTAACATCTGACAGCATGCACGTAAGGAAGCCACTACCAGCTATAGGAAAGATTCTGAAAATGATGCTTTAAGGTGTGCCACCTGTGTTAACATCACACAGCACTAGTTGACTGTTGCTCCTCCCACACATGACCCAAGGAAGACGTGCACTCCCGTTCTAGATAAGCACGGTGGCAGCCTTCCTGGAACTCTGTGAGGCAGAGTCAGAAGAATCACAAGGTTAAGCCAAGTCTGGGAAATTTAGTGACATAATAATAGCCTGTCTCAAAAGAAAATAAAATATAGAGCATTATGGATGTTACCCAAAATGACGACCCTGGGCTTAATCTTCAGTCCCAGCCCCTCAAAAAAAAAAAAATAAAACAATAAACCAAAAAACAAACAAAAACAAAAAATAATAAAATAAACAAAACAAAGCAGGCAAAAAAATCCTCTAATCCAATAGTGTAATAACTGCTTTCAAGGTCATATGTTTAATAATGTGCTAAATCTGACTGTAAAACCAAGTATTCTGAATATTCCTTTCATTCCAGTGAGATTTCCACCATGCAAAATTCTGTCAATTGCCATGTAAATTCTAAACCTTAGAGAAATTGGATTTTTTTTTTGGTTTTGTTTTCTTGAGACAGGGTCTTGATATGTAATTCAGGCTGGTCTTGAACCCACTACTAGGTGGGCCAGGCTGGTCTCTGATTTGTAGCAACTGTCCTGACTCAACATCTCAATGCTGGATTAAAAGTGTATATTACCACATCCATTGCATATTGATTTTTAAGGTATTTTCACTCTCCCAAGTTTGGGTAAGTGGACAAACCTGTTTGGTGTGTGACTCTGGGTGTTATAGATACATTTGAGCCTATTATTTATTGAATATTGAGTAAAACATGCAATTCCTTTTATATCTTATGATCTCTATCATTGGCTCTCCTGTGGATCAAAGGAGTTGATGGGGTTGGATGCTGGGAAATCAGGGTCCTTCCTTTCTGCCTTTATAGCCTACACTATTCTTTCAGTGCTTGCCTTTCCTGTAGTGGATCTATCACTACTTTCTGTCTGCAGAGTTAGACAAAGCTTGGAGGATACTTTTCTTAATACCTAACTCTCAGTCTTCTCATGTGTCCCCTGACAACATCCTTTACCCAAGTTGATTTTTCTCTGATCATATTTCCACAAACCCTGCCTACATTTATCTATTTCACTGCACACTACTTCTTTGCATGGTATAGCTACCCACAAGTCTATGCGTTCCTTGACAGCAGGAAGCTGATCTCCTTAGTTTGATACCCCAGTGGTCCTTGGTACCTAGTATATTCCTGTTATAGTTTAGATAGAAAGTATTCTTCTCCAAAGTCTCATGAGTTCAGAGCTGGGGCTTTTGGATGGTGATTGGATGATAGGGGTGCTGTACTCACCGATGGATTAATCTCTTGATGAGTTCAGGGCTGGATGTGCTGTTGGGGCTAAGTACCTCATTGGAGGAAGCAGGTCCTCGAGTGTGTCTTTTTTAGGGTCTCTGCTTCCTGTATAGTCTGAGATCAGCCACTGTTCTTCATCAGGCCCTTCTACTGTACTATTTCTGTCTTAAAACCATAAAACAATGGACTCAACTTGGTGAAGCCATGAGTCAAAATAAACTCTCTTCCTTAAGCTGTGTATGTCAGATAGTTTACCCAGAAATGGGAAAGAGACTAATGCTATGCCCATTTCAGGTGTACTCAATTGAATTAAGCTTCTAACTCTGTTAAGAGAGCCTAGTACTTTAGAGTTTGACACAGAAAGCAGAAGCTTCACTTAAATTCTCATTGATAGAGCATGTTTTGCTCTAGTATTGCAAATCATCTTAACCTCCTTTGTGGAAAGATGTGTAAAATTCATGACAAAACAGAAGAATACATTTTAATACTGTATTGCCACTTTTGGAAAGCGCAAGGTTCATCCAATTTAGAGTTAATCATTTTCTACTCTCTACCTACCTCAGAAGTGTATTGCCACTTTTGGAAATCCCCAGGTTCATCCAACTTAGAGTTAATTATTTTCTACTCTATACCGACCTCAGAAGTGAAGATAAACTCTTCATGAAAACTAATAATATAATTCAACAATATTCTTTGGAGAGTTAATGTAAACCTTCACCATCTTTTAGCATCTTAAGAAATTTTATGCACAAGGAGAAAGCATCTTAAAATTCTCTTCTGTGATTCCATGTGCTACTTTGGGGGTTAATTTTTCAAAGAATCAACTTTAAACCTCAACTGAACGTGTTCATATTCTGTAAAAATTTCAGAGTAGTTGGAAGATCTATTTAAGTTTAAAGAGCCGGCCAGATAGTTCAGAAGACTGAAGTGCCTGCTTAGGCAGGCGCAGGGACCAGAGTTTGATCCCCTGGTGTGTTGTGCCAGCTCCGCCCCCAGGGCACGGTGACATGGTAACTGAGGCTGGGTGTGGTGGTGGGTGCCTTGTAATCCCAGCACTTGGGAGACTGAAAACAGGAGGATTATTACAAGTCTGATCTGTGCAATTGAGACCCTGTACTAAATACACAAAAAAGTTAAAAATACAGACTACAGGAAAACACTTCCTTTTCTTTCTTTTTTTCTTTTATTTTGAAGAGTAAAAGCAAGAGCAAGAAAAACAAAAGCAAATACAGAAACAGGGTAACGTAGCAATATATATGTTATAGGTTTTCAAAACAAGAATAGCTGATTAACAGTGATTGATGTATTATCTATTTACATAGTCAAATCTGTTGCTCAAATTAACAGATATAGTTATGCAAGATGGGACATATGATCAAATTTTGCCACATGCTTTCAAGAAATCTTAAATTTTTGTCCTCTCTCATTTTCTTTTATTACCTTTTTGAAAAATAGTTTATTGGCTGGGGAGATAGCTTAGTAGAATAAGCACCTGCCTGGCAAGTGCAGGATCCTGAGTTCAATCCCAGGTAGCACACACAAAAAAATATGTGTCACAAGTGGCAAAGAATTTGGGTTGGAGAGATAGCTCAATAGAATAAGTGCTTGCCTGGCAAGTGCAGGGTCCTTAGTTCAATCCCCAGTACAGTTAAATAAAAAAGAAAAGAAAAACTACTAAAAACTTTAAAAAGAGTATAGTAATAATTGATATGACGTTAGAAATGATACATATTTAAAAGACCAAAATGACAGGTATTTCAAGGATGGTTTTAGTAGTACACATTGCTGTCCTCAATGTAGTTGCTTAGTTTACAGATATCAGCACAGGGAGTTAGTCAAGGTGAGAATTCTATCCATTAACCACTATTTTCAAACATCTGATGGAAATTCTTGGGACAATTGCCTTAGCCATCTCGTATACAAACCTCTATGATTTTACCCCTACCTTATTTCCTAACTTTGCTCCTTTCTCTCTTTTCATTGTTTAATCCTTAAATTTTGTTTATCGCCATTTAACTGTGTATGTTACATCTTTTAGTTTTTATTTCTTCTTTTGAGTTGTAACACTAGGCAGACAATATGATATTTACACATCATGTGGGTCTGGTTCAATTCACTTATGACTCCAGCCTCAAGTTGTATCCACTTGCCTATGAAGGTTTCAAGTTTGTTTTTCTTTATAACTGACTAATACTCCATTGTATAAAAACACCACATCCTTTCCATCTATTCCACAGGTGATGGTTTTTTTGGTTGTTTCCAAGATTTGGCTATCACAAATTGTGCTTCTATAAACATGGATGCACATATATCACTACGCTATGACGTTCTCAGTTCTTTTGGGAAAATTCTCAGTAGGGAGATAGCTGGCTTGAATGGGATTTCCAGTCCTAGTTCTTAAGGAGTCTCCACACTGATTTCCATAATGGTTGCACCAGTCTCCCTTCCCACCAGCAGGGGAGAAGGGCTCCTTTTCTCCTGCAGCCTCTCCAACATTTGTTGTTGGTTGACTTCTTTATGATAGTCATTCTTTCTGGGGTGAGGTGGTATCTCAATGTTGTTTTAATTTGCATTTCTTGAATGCAAAAAACACTTTGTTTTAGCCCTCTATTTGATAAGTGATATTTGCATGGCATTTATTTGATTCACCCTTTATTTTTTGTTTTGCTGACCTATATTTGAGGGCTGACAGTGTATCTGTGAAGTACTTCTGAGTGTAGTCAAATTTTCTAGGGAAGGAATAAAGAAGTTCCCACCTGTGCTGGGGGCACAGTGAAGATGGTTTGGGATGCATTAAGGCAAAAGCTTGCATTCATACAGTCTAGATAAGCCTCTGTGGAAATGGTGGGCTGCTTAAACTGAGGAACATAATAAATGAATTGGTGGACTCACCTTACAGGCTATAAGCTTCTTGTCACTGTCACGTACTCCAGTTCCTAGCTTTGAGGCACAAAACAGCACAAAAAGCTAAGCTTTTCTCTTAGCTGCCAGGGATGTGGCTATTAACATTTGTGAATGGTGAGCCTACATTTTTTTTTCCTGGTGCCCTCCATTCTGTACACAGTACATTTTGGTTGAACACCCTAGAAATTTAGACCCAAGCACCAAACTTCAAAGAGAAAAGTGAAAATTGCTGGGTATGGCGGTGCATGCCCATGATCCCAGCCCTAGGGAAGCTAAGGCAGGAGGGGCCCTGTGAGTTTGAGGAGTGGAGGTGATAACAGAAAGGAAACTGAATGCTTGGGCTGGCTAATCCTAATTGCCAGCTTGACTAGATCAAGAGGCGGCTAGAAAGGTGATGGGACTGTGAGGACAATAACTCATCCATGGGTTTCTTCATTCATGAACTTATTGCTGCAGGAGTCATTAGGAAGTGGAGCACAGCTGGAGGAGCTGTGACATGAAGGCTGCGTCCGGTCCCCTTCCCCTTCCTCTGTGGAGCTGTCCTCCTGACTGGCTTCCTGGCCACCATGAACTCAGCAGCTTTGCTAACTAAGGCCCTTCAACCATAAAATGGCCATCTGGGAGCCAGACGCTCAAGGATGGAATCCTCAGCAACCAGAAACTGAATTAAACCTTCCTGCCTTTGAACTGTGAGGGTCTGTTTGGTATTTTGCCCAGACAATGGAAAATCCAGCCAATATGGTGACCAGCAGCAATAAACACCAAATAAAATCTCCAGATAAGCATGTAAAGTACTTACCATGCCATTCAACAGGCAAAGTTGCCTTCTATGCAACCCTGAAGAAACTTTATTGGTGAAGAGCTGACATTGAGTCCTCAGTGACGGCCATAACTTTCTCCTAAACTATCCTGGAGCTGCAAAATTAGAAGTACCCCAAGGATATTTTAAATACTTTAATTAAACTATTGCTTTGAGGATTCGTGCTCTAAGACTATATTGTATGTGAAGATCACTAGGATATGTTTTAAATGACATTTGCCATCTGAAGATATCTCTGGATTTAGAATAATCTATTCAATTTCTCACTGTTTATAAATACTAGAGTTCATTTACATGCAAGGTTTTAGATATTCTCGATTACAACATGAATAAGGAATGTGTTTCTTTTCTTCTGAGCTTCTTTCCCTATGCACCAATGTCTTCCACCTAGATTCTTTCAAGATTATATGAGAATGTAGAAATGCAACTTGCTAGTATATTTATCATTTCTCCTAAAAACTTGCTGCACTTTTCCTTAGTTCTAGTAGTTTTGGCACGTCAGGTCCTCTGTGAGTATACATAGCTGTACTTCTTTCTTTTCAATATTAGTTCTCCTATTGATTTTACTTATCTAATTAATCTGGCTAGAACATTAAGTACAATATTGAATTTAAATAGTGAGAGTGGCTATTTTTTTATATTGGGGAAAATACCCAGTTTTTTTTTCCATTAAGTAGAATGCTAGCTATGGGTTTTATAGATGCTTTATTATCAGATTGAAGAAGTTGTCTTCTAGCCCTCATTTGTTGATTTACTTTGTTTTGTTGCATTTTATTTTATCATGAAAGTGTATTGAATTCTGTGGAATTTCTTTCTCTGTTAATTGCAATAATCATGTTGCTATTACTTATTGCTTTATTGATATGGTTTATTAATTGATTTTGAAGTGCTGAACAAACATTGCTTCCCTGAGCTTAATCTCACTTTTCATGTTTTAAAGTTGTTGTTGTTGTTATTATTATTGTTATTAATTATATTTAAGGATACCAGGAAGATGAAAGCTCTCTCATGAAATTTGAGATTATTTCAGGGATAAGACAAAACTTCGTCTGGATGGCCCGTATTTATTTAGCTATCAGAAGAAGGAAGGGTAAATATTTAATTATTCTGCTTTAGATTTACTGATAAAATGGTGGGTATTTTTCTTTTCTTATGATGTGATTGCCTGGTTTTTGGTTTTAGAGTAATTATGATCTCATAGAACGCATTGGGTAATGTTCTTTCTGCTTGCATTTTTGGAAGATTTTTTAAAAAAGAAATGATATTAATTCTCTGAACACTTGGTGGAATGAAGTGTTAAGCCATCTGGGCCTCGCCTCGGCTTTTCTTTGTGGGTAGTTCTTGGATTACTAATTCAGTCTGCTCACTTATTATAGGTCTATCCAGATGGCCTATTTCTTTTTGAGCCAGTTTTTGTAGTTTGTATCTTTCTAGGAATTTGTCCATTTGATCTAAATTGCTTTATTTATTTCTAGATAAGTATTCCTAGTATTCTTTAACTTTTTTATTTTTGAAATATCTCTTTCATTTCTGGATTTAGCAACTTGAGTATCATCTTTTCTCTTAATAAATGTAGCTAAAAGTATATTAGTTTTTTGATAAATATATTTTTCTAACCAATGCTTTCATGCCGTTGTATAAACTTTAATATGTTGTAACTTCATTTCTATTCATTTCAAAGTAATTTCTTGTTTTCCATGTAATTTATCATTTGGCACATTAGTTATTTAGGAGATTTTGGCTTCATTTACATGTATTTGTGAGCTTTCCAAATTTCTTTTCATACCAGACATCATTTCTACACTCATTTCTGTATGGCCAGAATATCCCTTGTATATTTTCTGTCCTGTTTGACTTAAATTTGTCTTAAGTATACAATTTTATAGATGTCTATTCAATCAAACTGGTTTATTGGGTTGCTTAAGCCTTGTATTTCTGTGTTGATCTCTACCTAGCTGCTTGATCCATTACTGAAAATATGGTAGGCACAGCTCCCAATATCACTGTTAACAGTCAGCCTTGTGCTTTTTCATTTGATTCAAGTAGAAACTATGAATTGAAAAAGTTCAGCTCTGCTAGCTGTCTTTATGTCCCCAGATAATTCTGGCTGCCAACAGTTGGCACCCATACCCAGCTGCTGGTGACCGTGCTGCCTACCACCTCCTGGTGTCATGTTGAGCTAAACTTCATAGGTTGACTCTACTGGGTCCCGGTCTCTGTGACTGAGCTTTGTGGGCTGCTGGTTTCTGAGGCTGTTTGGTGCTCACAGCACTGAGTGTTTACTGTTCATTCTTTTGAAACAACCACTCTGTCCACATTACTCCCAAGATAGGAAGCCTGTCTTTTCTGTAACATGAACTCCATCACATGTCAGTGGAGGCAAGATGAGCAAGGCTGGGCTTTGCCTTCTTGGGAAGATTTCTTTCTAGCAGGAATGAGAAGAAGCCTTGTTATTGTTGGCCAAAAGCTTTGATTCCACTGAGTAATGAGGGTGAAGGGAGTGAGCAGGTTTTGCTTCGTGGATTCCTCCTGTTCCTTACTAAATTTTGGCATATCTAAAAATTATTTTTCATTGTATCTAGGCCTTTAAAACCATTTCTGAAGATGCTTTGTTGATTTTAATGTTGATTTTCACCAGTTTCACTGAAGAGAAGAGCAGATCTCCTCATATTATGATTCTAGAAGTGATATTTCCTAGCAATTTTTAAATATATTCATCTTTCTTAGCTCTATGATTTGTGCAACATGTTAAACTTGTGGTATTGTACTTTTCACATTTGTTCTAAGGATTAGGTAAGGCAATTGTTAATGTTTAAATATGAAGCATTTCCCAAAGACTTATGTAATAAAGACTCCATCCTAATGTGGCAATGCTCAAAATTTGGGTCTAGAGATGAATTGTATCCTGAGGGCACTTATCTTGTCCAAGGGCTGATTTATTGATGCATTCCTAGCCCCATGGGATATTTGGAGGTGAATGAGGCCGAGCATGTAGTCTTATTGAAGAGAGTTGTTCAGAACTGTGTGTCTTTGGATACCAGATCTAGTTCCTGGCCTCTTTCTTACTTCTCTAACTCTTTAATATGAAACATTTTCAAATTATTAAGTACCACACATGTTAATCCAGTTATGTTCTTTATGAGTTATAGCAAGATGAGTATTGTGTAGTTTCTATGTTAGTGCAAATGTGGACTTGCTGTACCTACTGGAAGCCAGTGCCAGGGGTGGATCCTTAGGGAAGGATTCCCAGGAAGCACAGGGAGGAGTCTTGGCAGCTGTCCTTGGCTTCCATGTCTGGTTCTTCCTGGTTCTACACAGCATACAAGCCAGGCCTTATTCAGTTTTGCTCATACTTCTCCTTGGTTGGTCACCAAAAGGAAAGACCTGAAGGTGGCAGCCTCTTGTTTGGGACCCGCTACAAACGGAAATCAGTTTGTGCATAATGGGAAAATGAGATCAACCGAGAGATCATCAAGGAGGTTTGTCCCCGTTTCTTCCCCCAAGTGGGAAGCTCCTTTTGCCATCTCATCTGTATTTTCTAGATGCTGTGCTAATTTTAGGAGGTACTAAAGATATTCTCAAGTTTTCATTCTTTCCTGCAAATAGTAATATACACAGGGAGGCAGACATGTACATACGAAGTAGGGTTCTAGGTAGCATAAAATAAAACATGGGAGAGAAAGAATCTCACAGAAGGCAAGCACACCAGTGTTTAGGAAATCATCACTCAGGTGGGCCCTGTGTCCTGTGCTCCACAGCACTCAAGGCAAGTCTGGTGAGAAGAGTGTTGCCTGGGCCTGGCTGCTCAGGGCTCGTAGGATTGTGCAGGAGTCTGCATATTGTTCAGAAAGGAAAATAGGCAGCCATCAAGACTAAGCAAGTTTGAAGAAACCATCATGTCCTCCTTGTATCCCAGATAAACCATATGAGGATCAGGGAAAAGAAGTGACCAGGGAACCCAGATGAACCAGAAGTCATAAGCTCAAGAGCAGAATGGACAACTTAGTAAACTAGTGAGATACTGTCTCAAAGTGAAAAACAAAAACGGCTGAGGATAAAGCTCAGTGAAAAGGCATTGCACACACACACACACACACACACACATGGGGGGGGAGAGTCACTTTTCTTTATCATTAATTGGCTGAAGTTCCTCTGCCTGCCTCTCTTTCTTTTTCTTTCTTTCTTTCTTTCTTTCTTTCTTTCTTTCTTTCTTTCTTTCTTTC
>NDGN011518751.1:2583-15094 GCA_002564285.1 Tympanoctomys barrerae | reverse complement strand
TGCCCCACCCCACTGCTTTTTCCAGCATCCTCCTGGCCACATCACATAAACCACCAAAGTGCACTGGCGGCAGGGAGAGGGTTGGGCGCTTGCTTCTGAAATTCACAGGGCTGGGAGCCTGTCACGGACTTCGGCCGCAGGGCCAGCTGTGCTTGCTGTTACTGGCTTTTTGTTTTGAAGCCAACCAGGATTCAAAACATTGCAAAACTTCTTGATTGACCCATTCTTAATACTGATAGTTCAGAGTAGTGGTGGGGAATCTCTGGAACACTAGTTATTAGTTTTTCTTTTCAGACACATTATGTTCCTGTAGAGGTTGGGTTTTTTTAAACTAAAATCTCAGCATTCAGGTTGAAGTACAGTGTTGGCTCTTTGAGATAAATAAGTGGGTTTGGAGTTGCAGTTTGAGCACCTCTCTCTGAAAGGTTCACCATCCCTGGAGTAGGGGGAAAGAAACAAGAATCTAAAAAGCTCAGGGCCCATGTTTATGAGTAACGTACCCCTAATGTCATGTTTCTTTCCCACTGCTGCAATGACAAATACCTATAAGTGTGCTGTCTCTAAACAACACACACGTGTTGTCGTGTAGTCCTGGAGGTCAGAATCAAAGTGTTAGCCGGGCTTGTTCCTTCTGGAAGTTTCTTTCCGAGATGGAGACTACATCTGCTTCCAGAGGTCACCAAGGTCACGGGCTGGTGGGTACTGGTCCTTCCTTGAGGCCACCAGGTGCTCTCGCTCTCTTCCTTCTCTGACTCACTCTTACAGTTTCACGGAGCTCACCTGCATGATTCAAAAATAATCCCGCATCTCCAGATCCCTAATGTAATTATATTTGGAACTGTCTTTTGCTATGTCAGCTCCTCCTATGCCCACCGGTTTTGTGGATCAGGAAAAGGACATGTTTGGGGGCCATTGTTCCATCTTCCTTGAAATGCATTACATTGGCCTTTACTGGAGGGTGAATGGCGTTGCATAGGAACAGGGGGAGTCACCAAACCAAATGGTGTGACTAAATTTTAGTCCCAAGTCACATCAATCCATTTTTGTAGCCTGAGAAAGGAGGTAAATTTATGGTTCCTGTGATCTGTTGACCACAAAACAGAGCCAGAGCCCTTCAGGCTCAGAACCAGGAGCCAGAACAACTTCAGGACTCAGAGAAGCTTCTCTCTCCATACCCCGGGTCAACTGCCACACAAAGGGACACTTCCTCCTCCTGCATCTGGACCTCGTGTCCATTGTGCCTTCTCATGTGGGCCCAGGGAGATTGTCCACCCAGTTCTCAGGCCACAGACTCTAGAGGCGGAACCCCCCTCTCTCATAGCTCTGGTGCCAGGTACTTCAGAATCAAGGGGAGGTGTTGGCAGGGTTGGCTTTGCTGAGGACTTTCTCCTTGACTTTCGGCTGGCTTACTTTCTGCTTGCCTTAAATGGTCATCCTTCTGTGTATGCGTGTGAGTGTGTATGTCCAAACTTCCCTTCTTGTGTTGACACCAGCCTTATTGGATTAAAGTTGACCCACATGAAGTCATTTAATCTTAATTATCTCTGTAAAGACTCTTACCCAATATAATTTCTGAGTTCTCAGTGTTAAAACTTTAGCATATGAATTTCAGGGACACAATACAACCCACCCCTCATCCTCTGTTCTCTTCTCTTCTCTGAGTACCCAACCACTTCACACTCTCACTTTATGGATTTTGGGCAGGTGGCAACTGCAAAGTCCCCACATACTGCAACCACATTCCCTGGACAGAAAATCCCACAAGTCTAACCTGGATAGGGCAGTCAGCTTTGTGCCAGGCAACACCAGCCAGAAAGGGTCCCATGGTGAGTCCATCAGCTGTGGCCCCCAAAGCTCAGAGGCTTCACATAGGCTCGGCGGTCTGTGGCACAGCCCAGTGTGGGGTAGCCAGGTGCTGCTCCACATAGCCCTGCAGCCATCCAGGGGGAAAGGTTCACGTTGAGCACACTTTCAGAGTTTCTGTCCGTGGAAACCTCCGGCTGTGTGGCAGATTCATCAGCAGAAGGGTGAGAAAAGGTGCTTACTTCAAAGCAGCTGCTGCGCAGTGCTAAGCTCCTGTGTTGGTTTTCACTGTGCTTCACTTCAGAGCCATACACTCTGCTTCAGAATGAGCTGTTTCAGAAACTCCCAGCAAAGCAACCATTGGCTCAGCTTCCTGTAGCAAGAGTGACTCTTGTGTTCCCTCACATCCCTGGTGCAGGCTTCATCCTTGGAATTGTTATGGTTGACTCACTGGGGCAACTTGGGAAGTTTAGAAGCTTAACTAAGTGACCCAGCAGGTAGCCAAGCTCTTCACTTTGTAAACATCCTGAGCCTGTGCAAGGGGGTGGTGTGAGCTACCCGAGGGCAGGTAGCCTCCATACAGCACATGGGAGGGAAAGAGGCTTGTCTTCCCCTTTTGGTTCTTGTTGTTTTTGTTGTCTTCTACTGCCATAAATGGTTGCCCTTCAACCACACCTCCCTGCCTTGGAGCCAGCTGATTAGAAATTGAAACATCCATAAACTGAGCTAACTGAACCTTTTCTTCCTTAACTTTGGGGCTCAGGTATTTTGTCCCAGCTATGAGAAAAAACTAAGTAAGACTGGGCCAAGGGAGGCCAACAATGCATGATTCTGTTCTCCTTGACTTTGCTTCCTACGTGCTTGGGTCCAACACATTCTCTCCTCCAAGCACACAATCCTCCCATGATTCTTGACAATGTTGTCTGATCTAAATGACCTCTGTCTTTCCTGTTTCGGTCTTGGTAGATTCTTTTTCCATCCACATCACCAGTCTCTGCAATGCTTTCTCACACCTTGGTGGCCAGAAGCCAAGAGAGCAAGGAGAACACAAGCACTCCTACTCCCCTAGGTGTCTCAAGCTGATCGAGTTGGCCATCGTACAAGCCCTCACAGCAAGTCTGCCTGGGCACTTGGGGGAGTTGTGTGAGTTTTGTTTAAAAGTACAGCTATGCTTAGCTTAGATGCCACTGGTCAAGGACAGAAGAAGTGAGGTTTGACCTTGACCCCGTGGGGCAAAGGATCTGTTTCCTCTTCAGCCTAATGAGCTCCCAGAGAGGCAAAAGCCAATAGCATAGCAAGTGTGTCTTTCTTAGGGTGACCAACCAACCACATTTTCTGAGGCCAAGGAGGTCCCTGGGAGGTAGAGCTTTCAGTGTTCAAATTAGGACAGTCGAAGTAAACTGAGATAAGTTGTTACTCTACTGTTTAAGACACTTCTAGTAACTGAGCCCATTCAACTTCTCTTCCCTGGGCCCTAGGAGAAGCAGTGGGGACTCAACACAAAGCACACCCGTTCCTCTGCAGAACAGTACCCACTTTCCAGATCTCACTGATCTGGAAACTCATTTACCAAAACCCTTCTGTAGTCAGATTCTTGAGTACAGAATCTATCCTAAGGCTCATTGAACCAGACACCTGCACCATAGTTTTTGAAAAATGTGAATCAACCTTGTAGACAGGAAATTTCCATTTAAAATGTAGACATTTAAGCTACATTGGAAAAAAAAAAAATCCAGAGATCAGACAAGGCTGGCCTGTATTTCTACATGGAAACAGCCATCTGGATCTGTGCACTGGTTCCTCATTTTCGATGGGCACGGGGCTTCCCCGTTTGCTCCAGAGAGGTGATTGGATTAAGTACTGATGAAATCATAATTTTACAGTATTTGGGGGAGATCTTGGGAGCTGTGGCTGGGGCCTTGGTGAAGGGGATGGGTCATGGCATATGAGCGTGGGAACTCTACGTGGTCCTTGACCTCTTCTCTCAGAACACTTGTTCTTTGCTTCCTGGCTTTCATGAAATGAGCAGCTTCTCTCCCACACCCTTCTCTCATGATGTTCTGCCTCACCCCAGGCCCTCTGTGATGGAGTCAGCTCTTTCTTCCTTCAGGTTGGCTTTCCCAAGTATTTTGCCACAGTGAGGAAAAGCTGACATACATACATACCACAGCCACCACTTCTGCCTCTATCCAGCCTGCCAGCCTCGCTGCTGAGGCAGTTGGGTTGGCAATAGATAGTGTGTGGTTTCTTAATTTTAACTCAGTCAACTTTGGAAGAAGAAATGTTGGTCTAATTTCTTTTTGGGAAATACTAATTTCTTTGGAGTACTTAAAACCTTCAACCCTAGGTCAGTTCATACAATCTATTTTGCATTCACAGGGAGGAGAAGGTCAGGAAAGAGACAATGTGTTGGGTAAAAATTTGGAAACCACATCTCCCCTTGTGACTCTGAGCCCATCACCTACAGTCAGCTTCCACTGGCCTTAGAGCTGAGGCAGCCCCAGGACCCCCCACCCCCACCCTCCATTCCCGGGGAGCTCAGATCCGTCATTCGCTTGTCATTTTTTCTTAGCAGCAAAGGCTCTGTTGCCTTTTGGGCTTGTCTTGGACATTCAGACATTTCTATTTATCAGCCAAAAAGGAGGAGAAGGGTCTGATGCTTGCTTTGAAAGCAGCTCCTGGGGTTTGGATCATGTTCTAAGTCTCATCATTTGTCTGCTTTTCACTTCAAATCAAAAGCAGGAGGAAAAAAGGACAGAATGAGGTAAAAATATTGGAGAAACATTAAGAAAATACTGTCCTACTTTTCCACTAAAGTAGTGAACTCAGCCTTTTTGAAATGCTCAAAGCTGCAGCATCTCCCCTGCCTCCAAAGGACCCTTGAAACACCAGGAAGCAATGACAGGTGAGGGACCCTACAGAACCCCGCTTTTCGACTTGGAGACTTACTGTGGGTGAGTGGTAGGGAGCACCCGGGTCTCAGCAGCCAGCAGGTTCAACAGGGCTTGCAGTGGTGTTCAAGGCCCCAGAAAATTCTATGGGAAGGACTGGATTAGGAGCAATTTTCCAAGTAAATGTCCCCAGGAGGAAATGCCAAGGCAGGGTGGAGCAGGGTGGGGAGGAGTTGATGTGGGTCTGTCTGTCTGCTGGGTCCCACAGGGAGCCCTGCTGTACATGTGATGCCCAGTGCCATCCTAGGTGCATGAGTCTTCTGGGAGTTTGTGTGGTCTCATTGTGGTCACTGACAGAGACATCTCGGGCTGGCTGGCCACGAGGATGTACTCCAAAGCTCTGGAAGCCAAGGGAGGGCCAGGCAGTGTGGTCGCTGTGGGCAAGCCCGGGGTGGGGGGCAGGGTCTATTTCCAATCCATGTCAAGCACAGCCTGAGGATTGACTCTGATTCTCTGTGGCTCACATACCATGCCCGAACACATCACAGCAGCAGGACCCTGGGAAACATGGCCACAGGGCGAGTGAGGTGTGAGTTCTGCTTAGGAAGCCCACCTGCGCTCAGAAAGCCAGAATGCCTGAGTCTCGCTCAGTGAGTCCATCCCCAGACAGGACAGAAGCGCTCTTCCGAGGGCAAAAGACACGAGGAGATGTCCCTGTCAGTAGAGAGGGCTTCCTTTCCATCAGCAGGTGACACTGGACTGGCCCCCGAGGCAAAGGTGCTGGCTCACTGCAGACACAGGCTGGCGCTCCGTGTTCTTCCTTTTCCTCATGGTGGTAGGTGGCAGTGAATGGGCTCATCTCTGCTCCTCCATCTGGGACTGAGTCATCCATTCACCCCGCTCCCTGCTCCCCATCTTTCAACATCAGATGATGTTGTAGTTCTTTTCATAGCTGTGTGGCAACAACTGCTTGACACTCATCTCAGCGATTCACCCAGCAGCGCCGTGGGCTCCTCACAGACCCACAGTGGAGAAGAGCAAGATCGGCAGCTTGTTCTGCACCTGCGCCACCAGGGAGGAGCACCCTTGATTCCCGCCTGTGCCTGAGGGCAAGGCTGATGTAGCAAGTAGAGTGAGCTGGGGATGTGGTGAGATTCTGAGACCTGAGTTTGAGGGTGTTCTGTATCACACTGGGTGGGCCACTGTGGGGCCAGCTGTCGCAGAATTGAAATATGAAAGCACTTTGCAAAGCTATTAGCATTCACAGAACCTGGAGCTTTTTGAGCCACATAGAGCCTGGTCTCACTGTTCCCCAACTCTTGTCACCCCATTCTGAAAGCTCCTCTGAAATTTGCTGAGGATATCTGGAGCTTGGAGCCTTCCCCAGGCTGACACAGTGGCCTTTGTTTGGTCTTTCCAGTACGGGGTATCAAACTCAGGACCTTGTGCTTGCCAGGGAGGTGCTTAGGCTGCCGAGCTATCTCCTTGGCCCAACACAGTGGCCTTTGGAAAGTTCATATGCAGGGTTTCCCAGAACATGGCCTGCTGCCACACACCAAACAACGGAGAACCCCTGCCCCATGAACTCAGAGATGGGTTTTGTCTCTAACAAGTCTCAGCTTAACACTCCCTGATGTTTGCTCATCTCCCTTGTTTAAAAAAAAAAGAGAGAGAGTAGGACACAGGCTCAGAACCTTTAGATGAAGCTATGTAATCAGAGGTGAATTAGATTTAGGAAATTTCATTATATTTATATGATGGATATTGTCTGTCTATTGAAATAGATGCTTATTCTTCATTGGAGATAGTAATCTAAAATTTATTTTGCAATATACTTAGGAAACAGAACTCAGAGCTGATCTGAAGGAAACTTGGAAGTGGGGGAGGCCCTGCTCATGTGACCTGCCTTGCCTCTGGCTGCAGCCTGCAGGGCATCCATCCAAGTGCTGAGGACGGGCGTGCAGGTCTGGGGTGGGGCGAGAAGACCTGCATCCCCTGGAGCTGGCTGAGCCAGAAGCTGGACCCCAACACAACCCAGGTGGTTTGTGTGCAGGGTCAAGTTTTAAGTTTTCTGTCCTGTACTTTAGATATGTCAGTCCTGTCTCCTGGTAGGTGCATTGAGTTCAGATACACACTTCTCAAGCCCAGAGCGATGGATGCTTCCTGTTTAGCATAAAGTAGACACTTAGCTGCCAGCACACACCTCCAGTGACAAAGGGGACACAAAGCTACCTGCTGCCAGAAGGAATGAATGAACAAAGTGCCATATCATCCTTCCCTGGCACGCACCGGTCCCTAAATGAGATGCTAATTAGACAGATGCAGAGATGAGTCCAGCAAAGAGACTGCCAGGAGAAACTGAGGCACGAATGCATATGCCAAGACAGTGGGATGAGGAGGGTTCTAGCACTTATACTGACAGATCCCAGGACAAAGAAAGTCGGTTGAGTTAGGGAAGGAAAACCTAGGGAGGGTTTCCAGGAGGAGGACCCTCTCCTTGCCGAATTTAAAAAATGAGCAGGATTTGGGCAAAGAGAAGCAGGAAGGGAGTTGCAGGGAAGCCGGTAAAGAAGCCAGGTGCTGGCGCACAGTCCTCGGCTCTGGGTCCCCACTGTCGCCTGGGGTCTTGGGAAGGACTGAGGAGGATGCTCCCCATAGCCCCGGCCTGCAAAGTTGGGGACAATCTTGTCAGCCAGCAATTGGGGGACTGGATAAAGAAATGACTGAAAATGGTCCCTTAATGAAATGATCTTTGTTATTCTCATGTTATTTGTGAGTGAGTCCTGTTTGGTCAGAGGCAGCCTGGGTGGGTAATGCAGCCCTTATTTGAGTGATTAATTTTTGCTGTTGTTATTGTTATTATTTTTACAGTGAACTTGTGGAATTACATTTCACATATCTTCTTCCAGAACTGAATATTACACAGCACTGAAACTTCCTGGAGGGCGACTTTAGATAAGGCAGCTCTTGAACGTTGGTTTACTCATCTATAAAATGGGGAGCCACAACACAACACGCAGCACCCCATGAATACAGGTAATTTTTATCTTCTCATGTATCAGATAAAATATAGTTTACTAATAACTATGAGGCTTAATTGAGGCAAATTAGATGATTTTTTTTAAGATTATAAGATTCAGCAGGAGCATTACACACTGTTACTGTTTAGTCCTAGGGATAATCAGCCCTCTCTGGAGGTCCAGAGAAAAAAATCCCAGGGAACAGGCCGTCAGGAACACGGTCGCAGCCACACCGGGCGGGTCCCAACACGGATCCTAATGTCCGTCCCAGCCCACATTGTTCTGGAAGTAGCAGCCCGGGGGCTCTGCAGAGGAAGGCTTGGAGGCCGCTTTCCGGATGAGGACGGGATCGTTTCTTCCCTCCGCACAGAGCCTCTATGTCTCCACCTGGAGGTGAGCACCGAATCTGTCCCCCGCGCATCTCCGCAGCAGCCCCGGAGTGGAAGCCGCGTGATTACCCCATTCTCAGGTGAGGAGATGAGGCTCAGCGAATTCGGTCACTTCCTGAGACCACCTGACTCTCCTCCTCTCTCTCCCTCCTCGTCCTCTGTGTCCTCCCTCCTTCCCCCCTTTCACAAATATTTATTGAGGAGCACCTTCTGGCCACGTGCTCTTCACTGGGCAAGTGAGCTCCATGACGTGGAGAAAGCCAAGGCCCTTTGTCTTACGGGAAGTCACAGACAGAGGGCAAGATAAAGACTTATTGCAACAAAGCCATGGAAGGCGACAGCTGCTCTAAGAGGTACGTGTGAGGTCACATGGGAACACCTGCCTCCTGTTATTTACTGACTGGCTGGCAGGTTCTGTTCCAAGTGACACTGTGTATGTACCCAGCTCCCTTGAACATTTGATCTGTTCCAATAAAATCCTATTCATCTGAATGCCGGTTTGACGAAAATTCATCAATTAAGCTATTCAGATGGAGCACCTCGCCGCCAACACTTGGCTACAGGTTGAGGCATCCTCTGCCACCTTCTGGGGTGAGAACGTGTTCTGGCTCTTTCCGAGTGAGCCCTACCCGTCTCTGGCTGGGCCGGGTGCTACAGAGGAATGTGACTTCAGCAAGCTGCTCAGAAGCAGGCCCTGCTGTGCTCGGGGACAGCGCTCCCTTTGTCTGTACTGAAGCAGGGGCTTCTTTGGCTTGGGCTTCCTCAGTGCTTGTGTGGGAGGGCAGTGCGGCCGTCCTCGAAGAAGCAGGAAAAGATGGATGGGGGACCTTATCACCATCTACATGGGTTGTCCTTCGGGGAAGGCTGTGGGGCAAGGAGATGTTTCCAGAGGTGGGGTGAGGCTTGGTGTGCTGGTGACATCAGGACAACATGGTCCAGACACGTAGCTTGTGCATGAACTCCAGTGAAAGGTGGTTTGTCCCTGTGCTGAAGGTCACAGCCGTGTAGTTTTCCTTCTGTAGAGGACAAGTTCCGATGGCTAGTTCCTCCTAGAGTTTCCATCTCTCTTGTCTGCCTACCAAAGCCCCCCCCCCCAGATTTCACTGGCACTCACGTGTTTGAAATGGGGGTCTTTGGGGTGGCAGGGGGACCTCATCTAAGCCTATGGACCCACCCTGCTCAGCACAGGGACATGCATGGAACCAATGAGAGGTTCTGATCAATAAGAGGTTGGAACATGGACTTTCCATAGGTAATCAGTCTGGGGGACTGGACAGTGCATCATTTTTTGTTATTGGAAACATCCTAGAATTCATTCTCAGACCACTCATTGTGACTGTGGTATATGGATTAAAGATGTCTCTTGAGTTTCCTCTTCTCACTGGTCACTTGGGCTTTTCCCTACCAACCGTGGGGGCACCTCCTCCCTTTCACCATCAGTGCTGTTGACCACATTTTGGGTGTTTGTTTGCAAGCTGAGCATCTCCTTCCAAGTCATCTCCTCTTCCAGTGTCACTGGTTGCTCCTCAAGGTCTAGTCTCAGCATGGATAACCACTGCCCCACTGATGCCCACCAGGCCCCCCATTGCCAACTCTTGCTGGACCACAGCAGGTGGTGCTGCTGCAGTCTCTTTGTGTGGGGTTGGTGTCAATATTCACCTATTTGTGCTGATGCCGGTTGGCTTGGCAAGGCTCACACCACCTTTTATTGCTTTGGGTCTGCTGACTTCATAATTGTCTTCCTTCCCTGCAGCCCCACAGCAAGAGAGGCAGCAACTCACCCTGAAGCAAGATGGCTCCAACAGCCACACCATGCCGGAGTCTTTGGTGTAGAAGTTCAAGGGTGAATAGAGGCGACCTTCTAGGCAGAGCTGTGGGTGGGTAAAGCACTGCCGTGGGTGATGGGCTGGGTGTTGGGCTGCCCAGGCAGGCTGTCAGGGTGAATGAGGGACACAGGGAGGGTAGCCAGGTGGATGAGTCCTGTCCCCTTGCTATTGATCTCTGTTCCTGTACCCCTCTGTGGAGGATCCTGGCCTTTTACTCGGCTTCCCCCTTTATTCTATTCTTCAGAAATTCCTTTGTTATTCTTATGCATTTTCTTTCTCAGAAGAGTTTTTTGCCCACCTGTTAACACCTGCCTCTCCCTGGTCCCCAAAGTCTATTAATCTGGTGGCTGAAATGACACATGCTGTCTGACTTACAACGGTTGGACTTACTGTTTTGTGCCTTCGCGATGGTGCAGAAGTGCCACACAGTGAGGAGAAATCTTACTTCAGGGTGAATTTTGATCTTTTGCCAGTGTGACTCTGTCCAGAAATGCTGGGTCACAGAAGCCAGCCCCAGCTCCCAGCTATCCATGCCAAAGGTACACAACTTGGTACTCTACAAAGTATGGTACTCAGTAAATTACATAAGGCATTCAACACTTCATTATAATACAGGCTTTTATTAGATGACTTTGTACCACCATAGGCTGAGGCAGGTGTTCTGAGCACACTGAATGTAGGTTACGCCGGGCGGTCTGCTGGGTAAGTTACTATACTTAGTGCATTTTCAACTTCATTGTATTTTTGTCTTACCAGATTTTATTGACCCATGACCCTATCATGAGTCTAGGAATATCAGCATATTAAATTCTCTTACTGATCTGAAAATGGCTGATACATTTACAAATACTAAGTCTCTTCATCGAAAAGGATGGCTTGTGTTACATATTTAGGTTTTCTAGAATGTTATTTTGAAGTAAAACCATGTAATATTCTTTCCTACATATTCTGAGGGCTATTCCATTACTTCTTGGTATTTTATAGTTAAAAAACAGCTATGATGATGCCATGTGGATATTTAAATTACACTCCATTTTCACATCAACTTTATTGCCTTTCTGTAACAAATTCATGGATATATTTGCAAGTTTTATGTTTTGTTCTGTTTTCTAATTTAAAATTTTATATTTATTCTTTTCTTCCTTGTGCTTTCTTTGTTTTTTTTTAAACAGTCCTTGCTTTGACTGTTTTCTTCATTTAGGTATTGGTTGTTTAAATACAAAAAAAAAATCTATTTTTTCCCTAAAATATACACTTGCCCATAACTCATACATTTTTTTGCAGGTTACTGTTATTTATATCTTACTTTATATAATCTCTAATTTTAGTTTTGATTTGTTCCTTGACTGAGCCATTTCATAAACTGATTTTTAATTCCAGAAGACCAGGGTTGTTTGATTTCTAGAGATTTTCTTGCTTATTTGTTTATACTTTTGCTGTAAGGTCAAAAAAATTTTTTTATAGTTTCTATGCTATGAAATTTATTATGGTCTCCTTTTGACCAAATGTATATGATGGTTTTTTTACACATCCATGAGCATTTATTTAATTTTTTAAATTTCAAAAATTTTGTGTATTTGCTACAGGGTGTTACTCTGCAGCTCAGACTCATAGTGATCCTCCCGTTTTCAGTCTCCCCAGTGCTGGGATTACAGACTCAGCACGCCTAGGGGCAGGGCCAGTGCACCATGGGGTACTGGGGATCGAACCCTAGTTCCTGCACTTACCTAGACAGGTGTTTAGTCTGCTGAGCTATCTCATCAGCCCCAAGGTTGTGTGTGCAATTGCTTTGTTTACAGTCTTTTTTAATTTTACTATATTTTTTGGTTGAATTGTTTTTTAGGGGAGTTTTATCTTTTGTTTTTGGTGCCAAAGACTGAACCAAGGGCTAGCATTTTTTTTAAAAAAAATTCTTTGTTTTAAAGGTCCAACACTGAATATGTGTCTACTTATCAAGAACCTGACAAATATTTATTGAATGCTTGACAGATACTGAATATTAGTATTCAGTAGGCTAATGAGCTAGATGGGATAGTCTGAGGCCTTTAGGACTCAAATTCTAGTGGGGGAAGGAGAGGTAACTAAATGGATAATCACAAATACTGACCTACGTGCTTTAATAAAACAAGTAAGGTTTCCTAAAGACCATGTGAGGCCCCCGGAAAGTTCTCCCCAAGAAGAAATAACTAAGCCTGACCGCGTCTCAAATCCATTTGCTTTATGTATTTTACTATGTAAAACATGCATAGTGTATCATACTATATAACAGCGTATGCAAGTTCAGGACTGTTACATTATTATGGATACTAGCTAGCTTCTGTATATCCAAATATAAAATAACCATTGTTGTAATGTTTATGCCTGGAATTCTATTGATTAGTATTTCTAATCACTTTTCTCCTGGTTGTTTCTTTGAATTTGCCATCACACACACAGACACACACACACACACACACACGCACGCACACACACAATGGCATGCTTTTGCATCTTTACATATCACTTTTCATATCAGTATATTTAATTTTTTTTTTTTTTTTTGCGGAACCAGGGATTGAACTCAGGCCCTTGTGCTTGCCAGG
>NDGN011518746.1:537-15124 GCA_002564285.1 Tympanoctomys barrerae | reverse complement strand
GTCTACTAAATTTTGAAATAATTTCTATGACTCAGAGTTTGCCATTCGAAGGAGAGAAATTCTGCTGTGTTAAACACCTTTCCTGATTCTGAACTGTAGAACTGAAGCAGTGTTGAATTCTATAATGGCTGCTGTTTTCTCCAGAACTGCCCCAGTGAATGGAATTGTAAAGCTAATAGATTTCAATGAGTTTGATATTAACAGGAAACATATAAAGTGTTGTGTGTGCATTATCACATTTACTTTTTGTGTAGTTTTGAATTTTAATGTATCTTATTTTTGACAAATATATCTATTAACTATGGTAATTTCTGCATGATAATGTACAAGCAAGACGGAATTTGAGCCCAGACCAAGCTATTTTGGGAATTCACCTCCTTAACAATGTGCAGTGTGTTTCAGGAGTCAGAAGGGGGTTTTTTTTTGTTGTTTTGGGGGGTTTTTTTTAAGCTTTATTAAATTCTGAAGGTGCGCTGATGCTGATAATCCTCATAACATTCGTGGTGGTTAAAGCTCACCTTACTGGTAGGCATGTGTCCTATAAGTGGGTTGTGGAAGTTACTTTTCTATGGTTTAAATGCTAAACCCAACATGGATCCACTTTTTGAAGAAAGAAAAGCACCATTTGGTTCTTCTCACTTGATGTGTTTCCTGATGTCCTTCTTCTTCATGGTTCTCTTTAGAAAGATGATGTCAGCAGCCTCTACAGATGGGGCTCTGGGGATTTTAATGAAGAAGAAGGCAATAGAGAGGTTCATTGAGTTCAAGTGATATTGGTAACTATTGAAACCTTGCTGTTTTTTTATTTCTTAGAGGGACAAAATGCATCTGAGGGGCAGCAAGAGGTGACATATTACAATCCCACAGAGGTTGGCCAGAGTATGCTTCTGCACAACAAACTGAATCAGAAGTCACTTTCCTGTTGTATATGTGTCATGGTTTGTGTTTACTTGTCCCCCCAAAGCCTCATGCAGTCAGTGAGGTGCAGTTCCAGAGTTTGTGATTAACTCATGATCCAAGACTGGGATTATGGGTCCGAGTACTGCTGGGATTGTGGGTATGAGTGCTACACTCAGCCTAAGGCTATGTTACAGCCTGAATGTAACATAAAAAAGACAGACTTGCTCTCTGTTGCCATAATTCCTGTTACTCCTCCCTTTTGCTCTTACTGTTTTGCTGCCTTCCACAGCCATGAACTACTGCCTTCTTCCATGTGTCGCTCTGCCTTGGAGCCAACCAGTATGGACTGAAACCTCCAGTAACTGTAAGCTAAATAAACTTCCTTCCTTCATTTTGAGTGTCAGGTATTGGTCCCAGAAATGAGAGCAGAGTAACTGAGACAATATGTCACATTAAGTTGGCTTCGATACCTTTAAGCAAATCTGAAAGAACTGCTGTGCAGAGGGTAGGAATTTCATGATTTCCTGGTCTGTAGGCAAGAAGAGTTTACTTTGCTACTCATTGAGATGCTTTGAGTATTTCTATGAATCCTCCAGGTGGTAATTTTTTACAATAATGGGAAATGAAATTATTAACCCTGGGAATTTATTCTGTGTTGTTATTAAGTCACTTTAGTGCTTTACCTTAGGGGAGTTCTGAAAGTCCTTTTCTTTTGTGTCTCTGATAGATCCCTTACCCACAATCACACTGTATTTTCCTTTGAAATTATTGCCTATGTAGCTAGAGCTGGAAATATTTAATACAAGTCAAAGCTTCCCTATTTCCCAGAGCCAACTTTTCTTTTCACTGCAATTGACTGGTTTGGCAACACAAAGAGCATGTGGCCACATGAGGATAGAAAATAACAAAATTGCCCAAATCTCTCCAGTTTGCAGGAGTCGCAATTTAGGTGGACAGGAAGGGAAGCCTGTAATAGTCTTTAAGATATACACAATCTTCCACAAAGGGACACTTTCATGTCTTGAGTGCTTTGCTCTTGAACTGTCTGGAGAAAACATGCCATGCTTGTGTGGGGGGAGTTTTCTCTGTTTAATTTGGAAATGCTGTATGCCGCAAAGATTCTGTGTAGAACATTAAAATCAGAGGGCTGTGAAGCGTGTACTCCTCTCCCCAATTCATCACTGGTTTTCACGTTGATCGTACTTTGACAAGAAACATCTGTTCAGGAGCTTGCTGGTCCCCACGCCATTCGCAGATTCGCCCCAGTGCTCCAGTAATGTCTCTAGGTGCCCAAGGGATGTCTGGGGTGGATGCATTTTGAGCAGGTGCCACAACAATATGAATATTTAGAAATAGGAGTAAATGACAATAGGAGAAATGCCATCAACTCTGAGTGTTGGCTGAGTCTCCCACGTCTTGTAAATTCACTACATTAGTAGGGAGTTAATTAGTCATTGTTGTGACTGGTGTTCAAGTCCATAATTTTCATGGGACTGATGTGTCATCTCAACTAATTTGCAGACATGTTATAATGAAACATTTCAGATCAGCATGAAAAATAATTCACAGATGATAAAAGCTTTAAAACAACCAAATAATTAGTCTGCAAGCTACCAATTCTGATGACTAGAAGTTGTCAAAAGATACCAACCGACAGAAAGGAATTCCCCAAGAGTTTCAGCTAAAATTCTACTTTATGCTTCTTATAAAAGGGGAAGACAAACCAAGTAGACCCAGTATTCTTAGGAACGTAACCTCAGTACAAATGTCACAAAGGACAAACTGTGCTGAGTAGCTGGTCATCCAGCTGGCTCTGTCCCAGGAGAAAAGGAGAATGTTCCTGCTGCCCTGTCCTATGCATAGAAGGGACTCAGATCCATCCTAGTTTGCTTCAGGGACCACATCAGGGTGGTAAGACCTAGAGCTTTTCCTCTTGCAGAGAATCCCAGAGATTGCACCATGCTAGTAACCAGGAGGGGAACGCTCACTTGGAAGCTGATGGAGGGGCCCTTTCGCTTGAATCTGCAGTGACAACAACACAGTCACACAGTGCTCACCTTGGATCCCAAGATCGCATGAAGAAGTCAAGACAACTTTAGGTGTCACACGAGGGCAGGTTGCAGTGCTGGGGCTTGCAGAGCCTCCAACAGGCTTTCAGCAATGTAAGTGAGTCTAGCTCAGACACTGATGTGTACGTAGCCTTTGAAGCAACACTGCAGGTCCTTGATGCCCCACCTAGAGCTCCCTAACAATAAGCATGAGTCGGCTGAGAGATGCCGCCCTGTTATCTGGGGTTGAACCTGGAGAAAGAGGCCCTGACACTTCAGGGCAGGAGGGCAGACATCACAGCTCAGACAAGCGATCGAAGACACAGTATATTTTCTCAAACTGTGCTATGCAGATTCCTCCAAACTTTGAGGCTACCAATGACTGGAATCCAGAACTCTTTCAGCACACCATCTCTCGGCAAACAGCTCACAGTGTTCACATACTTCCTGCCATTCTCACAGTCACTCAACCCCGAGCTACTTCCCTGTCCACAAATTAACAAAACCCAGCCCTGGGCCATGGCCTCTGTTCTGACCGGAGTTATGTTTTTACAGGACAATCTCATTGTCATGCTGATAACAAAATTTAAGGTAAAAGGAACTGAGAGAAAACTAAGACTAAGGATGAGGCAGAGCTAGAAGACGGCACCGCGCCAGCCCCACCAAGGCTCCAGTCCCACAGACACGAGCAGCTTTTCACACACCAACCATCCTCACAAGGAGGAGGAGGCTAGCGGGGAGATGGTGGAGCCTGATTTTAGTATAACGAGAACTGACACGTAGCAAAAGGTGGGAGACAAAGAGTCTCTTACATCACCTTCCTCAACTCCAGGTAGCATAGGGATTCCTCCCACAGAGTGAAAGAAGGAATTCAGTCCAGACTTTAACCTTGACAGCCACTACCATCCCACCTTGAAGCGACACAGGGTAGGCACAGCCCCAGGATCCGTGGCTAAGCCCAGGGCCTATGGGCTGAGCCTCTGGAACTACACTGACCGAACAGCCATGGTCCTTTCTCCACCACCCTTCTCGTAACCTGGAACAACAAAGAGGGAAGTAAGACTCTACCCAGGAGGGAGCAGGGTGAACAGTTAGCTAAGTTTGCCTGGAGTTTAGTGTCAACTTTGAGGTGTGACCCAATGCCACACACAAATCAAAGGACCCAACACACAAGCCAGAGCCCCAAGGTAGCACCTCTGTACCTTCCCTGGCACCAGGAGTGGACCTGTGCCCTGGTCAGATAGACTTGCATGTTAGTCTCGTGTTATGAGACTTGGTGTCCCCTTGAGACTGTGCAGGTGCTTGCTGTGAGACTCCAGCGTGACCAGCTTTGTGTCAGCTTCTGTGGCTGCGAAACTGTTTTCACCAACAATACCCCAACTTCAGGTAGCAGAGCATAGAGCAAGACTTCGTTCCCAGATGTAAGTAAGATACATAGCATAGGACTTTGCCATGAACCACAGTGCCTGGCCCGTGGAAACTATCGCTGAGCAGATACTGACAGCCCAGTGTCCTCAGCTCCTCAGGAACAACACTGGTGCTGGGCAAAGACACACAGTCCCCATTTGTCAGATTTCTAGCAACACCACTGAGACCGCTTCAGCTGTGTTGGCTCAGGAGTGCATCTCAGGGGCACTCAACCTGCGCACAGCATGTGGGCCTTGGCCTTTTCCATTGCTGGTCACTGTGGGTTGTGGGCCAAGTATACAATAGTGGCCATGGTGACAGGGTGGCCTGCCTGCCTACACAACACCACACAGAGAGGGTAACTGGGCTGCTTGGAAGAAGAAAAAAGAGGTGGACACAAAATTATGGTGTGGGAACCTGAAGCTTGTCTCTGCAGTGATTGTCCCCGAGCTGGAGATTTTGGATAAGACCCCACATGAAGCAAACAATGGAAAAATGAAATTTTATCCAAAAAAGGCATGTTAGAGTAAAATAAGTGATCATTAGTAAGACCACCTGAGAATGGAGAGAACTCCTTGCAAACTATGCATCTGACAAAAGGCTAATATCCAGACTACATAAGGAACTCAACTCAATAGCAAGACAAACAAAAGCAAAATTTAAAAGTAGATAATAGATATAAATATACATTTCTCAAACAGTAACATGCAAATAGACATCGTGCTTATGGAAAATGCACCCTGGTCATCATTGAACTGCAAGGGAAAGCCACAACACCTGGTCACACGACCCACAAAGAACGGATTGCGAGCAGTTGAGCGAAGCAGAGGAAATATGGACAAGGGAAGCTGGGCTTGACCCATGTACGGCATGTGCACACACTGAAATAGCACCACAACTCTACTAAGGTGTGCAAATAATGCACCTTAATACAAAAGAAAACAAGGCCATTGGTAATTATCTGAAAGACCAAAGGTAACAGATGCTGGCCAGGAAGTGGAGAAAGACACCGAAGGTTGGAGGGAATTAAGGTAATAAAGATTCTAGAACACAATCTGGCTATTCCTCAAAGAATTAAAAGTAGAGCTACTATATAGCCAAGCAACGCCCCCTCTGAGTCTATATGCAATGAAAAGGGACTCATTTTCATCGGCCCTTCATGGTCGCTGCGGCACCGCACGTAAGAGGCAGTGAATAAAAATAACCCAAGTGTCCACAACTGACAAATGGTTAGTGAAAAGGTGGTCTATGTATGCAATGGAAGAGTGTCCCCTACAAAACAAGAGTTTGGCATCCTGTCATCTGCAAAAACATAGGTGGCCCTGAATATCCTTAAGTTAAGCCAGGCATACAGAAGCAAGTGTCATGTGATCTCACTCATTACAGTCAGCCGAATACGAAAAGTTTATCTCATAGAAGTCAGGAGCAGGAGTGATGCCCAGAGGCTGTGGAGGGTGGAGGTGTGATCAGAAGAATTGCTGAGCGTGAGCATCGTTACAAGTATGATCAAGCCGCAGCACCACAGGCGTGCCGCCTCCGAGTGCCACCCAGCAGAGCAGCGGGGCACAGACACGGCAGAGTGTTCTCAGCCACCTTTGTCACTGGACCTGGCATCACGTGCCTTCTTTCTCTTCCTTGAATTCAGAAGGATAATGACAGGTGAACGCCTTGAAATGATTCAAGGCAGCTTCCACAACGCAACCAAAGACATCCAGGAAAGAGGACTCCAGAGCTGTTGCAGAAGGAGCTGGAGCCGTGGGCTAAGTGCGCTCAAGGAGAGGGAAGTATTTTGAAGGGGAAGCACTAACGCAAATGCATCTTTTACTGTAGCAGTTTTACAAAATAAAACTCACTGTATTTTCTGATCACACCACACAATACATGCGCGCGCATGCGCGCGCACACACACACACACACACACACACGCTATAGTATATACTCTCGCAACCGCAGTTCATTTTTGTAAGCAGAGTTATGCCGACAGCCACACACACTTGCTTGTACACTGTTTGTGGCGGGCTTTACTTTGCAATGATGAGGACCATATGGCCCTTCACAAAGCCTGCAATATTTACGCTCTGGAGCTTTACAGAAAAATAGTTTGCCAACTCCTGATCGGAAGCTCTATTGTTGTTCTTAAGCAAGGCTTTTGCACACACTGGTACCTCTCTAGTGTTTCCTTCCAACACTTCCTAGTGGGTCTTAACTGCACAAAAAGCGGACCTGAGTGTAAATCATGGTTCTTAGTTAGGAATGATGTACAAACATCCATTCATCAATTATAACAGAAGTTCCCTCACAAGGAGGCTGTTGCTTACAGAAGCAGATGGGGGCTGGGGAGGAAGTGTACACGAGCTCTCTGTTCTCTCTCTCAGCCCAAAACTGGTCTAAAAAGTAGTCTGTTAACTTAGAAAAATGTTGTCTAGTGCACCTTTTCAAAGGTTAGTACAGGGGCTGGGGAGATGGCTCAGTAGAATAAGCACTTGCCTGCTAAGCGCAAGGGCCTGAGTTCAATCCCCGGTTCCGAAAAAAAAAACATAAATCACTCAAAGGTTAGTACCTATGAAAAAAATGATAACAAAATCTCATTATAATAGTAATTATAAGGAACTAGTCACGAGTTATTTTGGGTAAAGTAGCTCTCACATTGCAGAGGAGAGGATCCAGCACTTTTCAACTAATTCATATTAGTTATTCTCAATAATAGTTTCATTATGTTGTATGATGCCCTTCGACAATTAAAATCAGTGTGTTGCAGCCATATCTACATTAGATTTATAAAGGCTCCAGACATGGGTTCCTATCCAGAGGGACACCTTCCAGGCTCTATGTCACAGCAGGGGTTGGCAAACTGAAGCCAGATTTTGTATAATCCTTACTAAAGATGTTTTAAAATTCTAGCTGGCTTTTATTTTCTTAGGGTTAACAGTGAGACTTTCACTTATTTATATAGTGGTTCTGTTTGCTAGTGCGTATTTACACCACACAGCGACTACTGCCATGGTGGGGAGGTGACACATGCGTGTCACACTGTACTGTTTTACACCCTCTTGCCTTACCCTCCCTTCCCTTCCCTCCATCTCTTGGTCCCCTTTCCCTTTGCAAAAGATCCCTCTCCCTGTTTCCTATTCTCCATAGTTTCTAAAAGTCCAAAAATCTAAAATACACACTATTTGACCTTTACAGAAAGGATATCCTGGCCCAAATTTGGAAGGCCCACTGTCCTAGAAAAAGGACAGTGTATGAAGAAATGCATTCACATCTCTTGCGTCCAAGGTTACACATTTCCGGCTGACCTGGCAAGAACAAAACTGAACATCTGTGTACTCTACTGACCCCAGTCTGCCCCAGAGTAGCCTTTCCCTACAGCCCTTGTCTGTAGCCATAAGCACAAGGATCTCTGCATGAATTCCACAGAGTTCTCAAGTCTGTGCTCCTATCCGTGAAAACATGCACAAGTACTTGAAAGGAAACTTGGGTGTATAATGGCACTATTAGAAGAAAAGGGAAATCAATGGACTTGCTGTATCCTCCTCCAGGAAACACGAGAGCTGCTTACCTACAGAATGCCCTTCGAACTCACCCGGATTATATACTTACTTTTCTTTGGATTCAGATGCGTAGTCCTGAAGTAATCCTAAAGTAGAATCCCTGGAATTTGCATATAGCATCTGAGAAATAGTTTGCCGTGATTAAAAATACTCAAATATGCTAACATTTGTAGTCTAAAGTTATTCTTAAATTTGTATAGCTTGCAGTAATCTTAAATATGTTAGGGCAGAGTGACATGCTTGGGTGTGATTTATATTGACAAACAAAAGTAGAAAATAAAGAAAGTGGTTATCAGGAAAGACAGCAGGTAGAAAAACATATTAATATAATATTAAAAAGCACTTATCTTGATAAAAATATTCTCAGAAGACACAGACACTCATTTCATTCCAATACATCACAAGGGAAATTGGAAACATCTTATGGCTTAACACAAGAGACTGGTTGTGAGGTTGTTTACATCCGTACAACAAAACCTAGTGCTATGCAGCAGGCAGGCATGTCTGTGATAGAGTTCAGTGCAAGCGCTCACTGCTAAAGAGCACACGGTGGGTATGGGAACCCCAGAACGGTGCGTATACACGTCATACATAACCTTTCCTGAGTTACTTAGAATATTTTAAAACCAAGAACATATATATTTTAAGGAAGTATATTTCAGCTCTGGAAAATAAAGGTAGAAAGGAAGGTCTCTCAGTCAATACATCTGGAATACTGGGTTGGTTTAGAAGTAGAAGGCCATCTTGCACCAAAAATAGCCCATTTCCTCCCCTGCGTTGTTCTCTAGCCTAATTCTCTGCCTGCATTTGACTTCTGAATTGCATGGAAGACTTGTGGAACAGCGTTAGCCAGGGCTGAGGTTCCACTTTGGTGCTCAACTCTTGTTCTTTGCCACTTGTACCTTCTAAAAAATATTCACTCACCATTTTTCTAGCCAAAGACAACTTGGGCTGGAAAAGCTCAGAGGGAAGTCTTCCCTTAGCTGTATATGCAAAACTCCCCGTAGGCAGTTATGCCAAAGATAACTCCTTAGCTATATATGCATAAATCAAAATATTTTTATACTGCACTGAAAAAAGTAACATTCATATAAAATTTTATTTATGTTCAACCTGAAAGGATTTGCATTAAACACCCCTAACCTTGGCCTGGTTTCTGTTAAGCGAAATACAACAGAAGCATTAATGTCTTCATGGTCTATGAACTCTCCACAATGGGAGTCCTTTCATGTGCAAATGCCATTTTCTAATGTCTGTTTACTTATTTGTTTTTAATTATACCAGTAAGCCATCAATATGACATTTGCTCCTTTCTCTCTCTCTCTATCTCTCCCTCCCTCCCTCCCTCCCTCCCTCCCTCCCTCCCTTTCTTTCTCTCCCTCCTGGCCCCCTTCCCTTTTATTGGTTTTGGTTTTGTATAGGGAGCACACACACAGAACACAAAATTCCAATGAAACTAAAGCTCAAATAATGAAAATGAGTCTCCTCCATGGCCTCTTCCCCAGCTGAGTCTCCGGAGAGTCCTATGAGTGGGACAAGACAAACGGCTGCAATGTCCTTCCAGAGAAGACCTCTGCAGGGACCGCACATGTGTGCACACACCTAGCCTCCCATGGAGGTGGATTTGTCTGTATTCTGCATTGCAGGACTGCGGGGCTGGAGGACTCTTGTCCCTATGTCAGGGAAAAGAGGCTTCACATATCTTTCACCACCTGTGACTGTGGGTACATTGATCATCTCTTCCATCAGCAAAGCCACAGGCTGTCACCATAATGTCCCGCAACAGAGAGGGCAGCGTTGCTGTTTTCACTGCACCTGTCTATTCACTGTGGAAGGAAAGGTGGCCATGGGCACGGCAACTTGCATGGACCGCGTCATATTTTGATACACTGTGAAGTCTGGATGAAGAAGAGTCCTTTATGCTTGTGCAGAAATGCTGACCTGAGATCTCCGCCACCTTCCTCTGTTACCCTCCAGGGATGCACATGTGAGCCACACAAAGGCAGGAGAGCGCAGCTCATCAACAAAACACAACTGCGCTTGAGAGTCCCACCAACCTCTCCCCCATCTTCCAGCCAAGGAGTCAGGTGTGCAGAGGTAAGGGGAAGTGGTCATGCAACAGCCCATGCCTCTTCCTCCCTCTGTGCAGTGCTAGAGAGCGAAGGAGAGGCGTGGACCACAAGCTGATCCATCCTCACTGCCGGTCCTTGGAGCCACCAGCCCAGTCTTCCATCATGGAGAGAATAGCTGAAGGCTGAATGAAGAGTGGACTGTTAAGCTGAGGGGATGTTGAGAGGCTAAAGCACACACTTCAGGTGAGACTAGAGGAGCTGCAACAAAATGATAAAGAAGGGCCGGACATAGCACCATTGAGAGCCCCCACAAAGAGAAAAGGAGTGACGCCATGGTCATCCTCTAACAAGGTCTTCCTGTCCACTGAGCTGTTCCATAACCCTGACATACGAGTTGAGAGAGGCGAATAGATAAACGTTCAATCAGTTACCGGAATTCATGCCTTTTCTCAATTTTTCCACTACAGTACTTTAGAGAATGTGAGCCCAGTTACATGCAAAGATGCACGTGTGCATTCGTACAGGTTTGCTGTCCCCAACGTCCACGTTCCCTGTGGGGAGTGGGTGCCTGAACACCCCATATCTTCCTTCCTCTTTTCATCCCCTTTCCCTTCCCTCCCTTCCCCGTCCTTGGTCTCTTGATTCCTCCCCTTCCAGAAGAGCTCTCTCCCCTCTTCCTATTATCTATCTTTTATTTTACTCTTTATTTGTAATTTGAGTTTTTCATATAAGAGCCACCATGCCATAGTGAAGTTTATGTATTTTGTTTATGTCACTTAAAATTATGGTCTCAAGGCGCGTCCATTTTCCTACAGAGGCTTTGAGCTTACCTTTAGGGCAGAGCTGCGCTCCACTGTGTGGGAACACCACACTCTCTTTATCCGCTCATCTGCTCACAGGCATGCAGGCTGCTTCCGGGATTAGCTTCTGCGCCTTGTGCTGCTATAAACGTGGATGTGTATGGATCACTGTATTAAAGTACATTCTTTTACTCTTTTCAGTCTGTTGCTCATCATCACGGGCCTCCTCTGTGCATCACACACATGCACACACGCATAAGAAGCAGGTGCACCTGCCAAGACCAAACAGCTCGCTAAGAAGTCTTGAACCTCCTAAAGAACAGCAATGGATGGGATTAAGGCCAGGAAGACACATGATTGCTCGTCTTTGTCAGGTGAGTCTCCAGCAAACTATGGAGTTGTCAGGTAGGTGGAGACCAGGTAGAAGGGGATTGCAGGATGCCAGGAAATACAGCTGGAGTGGTCTCCTTCCAACCCCATGCATGGAAAGCTGCCCTTGGCCTGGAATCCCCCCTCCACTTCCATGCTTCTGTTCAGGGCATCCTCTTCTAGCATCGAGGCAGGGTGGCTACCTTTCTTGTGTTTCTGAATTTTCACCATGTAATAATGAAGCATGAGGCAAATAATTGGAAGAACTGAGTAGAAAGGGATGCCTCTGGGGGACTAATTATGGAAAACACAATGATCCTTTTCAGCACTAGAAATAAAGGTAGAAAAACACAATGTCAGGGAAATCACAGCGGCCACTGCATTTGGAGGGTCCAGAGGAGCAGTCTCGGCAGGAGATGCAAGCTGGAGCAGTGGCCATGAAACCTGGGGGCAAAATAAACACAGGTCATGCAAAGGGAACAATTGCTCTGCAAAGCCTCCGCCCTGGGGACCACGGAGCAAGCTGGAGGCCTA
Source organism: Tympanoctomys barrerae (assembly GCA_002564285.1). NCBI lineage: Eukaryota > Metazoa > Chordata > Mammalia > Rodentia > Octodontidae > Tympanoctomys > Tympanoctomys barrerae. The sequence continues at coordinate 3,443 of NDGN011518746.1, read as the reverse complement.
GTTGAGTGTGACGATTGCAAGTGCAGGAAGAGGAGAGAGTCCTGGAAGGTAGGGTCCACAACCACCTCTGCGCACAGGGCATACAGGGAGGGTCCAAGGCCCCTTTCCCCTTCCATGCACTGCACTGTAAGTGCAAGTCTCTGCACACTGAGCCGGTGGAAGATGGGAGAGGTCAACACACGCAACTGCCTGGCTCCGAGGACTAGGAGGTTCTGAGAGGGGCTGCAACGCAATGTCTGTGCCCAGAACTCAGAGCCACTGACACACAATGGGAATGCCCTAGAGACAGGTGGATGGGAGGAAAAAATGCCTAAGAGAAAGAATCACACTAAATGGTGGGTGTCAACACCAGGGTTCAGACAAAGACTCCAATGAGGATGGAGGCTGTGTTTGAAGCTGTGTCCAGGAACCTAGGTCAGCAACCCCAGGCAAACTCCAACTGAATCTGCCAAAGTTTAGGAAGGGCCTCTTCTAAGGTCCTTTCCTAAAGAGGGAAAGGCTTCACAGTGCATGACCAAGCATGCTTATATTGATAGCGCAGCTCATAGTTGATAAGTTTGGGGGCAGCCTGTATGTCCACCAACAGATGAGCGGTTAAACAAAATGTCACATTTATACCCAATGGAGTACTACTCTGCCACAAAGAAGAAGAAACTTGAGTCACTTGTAGGAAAATGGATGCATGCTGGGACCAATACTAAAGTTAAATAAGCTGACACACACGCTCAATGATCAATAGAGTCTCTTAAGAATCCCAAAGTATAAATAAATTAAAAAGAAAAATTAAAGATGGATTCAGTGGTCCATCTGTGCAGGAACTTAATTCTTTGCAAGGGTCTGGTAGCAAAATGAATCGTATGTGAACTGAAGCAGATTCGAAGGTGAGATTCAGTGGTGACCGGGAGAAGTTTACTGTGGTGTTTGCCCACTCTGATGTGCAGGAGAATGGTGGGAAGAGTTAAGCTGGAGAACCACGGTAGCACTTTCCCAGAGCACAGGCTGCCAGGCCTTCTACAAACGGGCTCATGACTGAGAGATGGAGGGAAGGGAAAGGGAAGGGAGAGCAGGGCATACAAGAGAATGATCATGCACGTGTACCTCCTCCCCACAATGAGCATCACCAATCTGTGCTACAAACATATACTAATTAAAAGTGAAAATTTGAAAACGAAAGAGCTCAGGAAGGGCCCACTGGTTTCTCTTTGAAGCTGCCTTGCAATGCGGAGTGGGACATGACCCATCGCTGTCGACATTCTTCCCACGTGAAAGGGCACCAGTGAAATACACCCAGGGTGGGTCACCTGTGGAAAAGCTGTTTCCTGTTCTAAGAATAGTTCTGCACTCTGTGCAGTCCATGGGCCTGAGAGGGACAAATCTAACTCCACTCTTCCTTCTTTGAGCTTGACCTTGTTACCATGACAACTCACTCCAAACATTGGTGGCCAGATGCAATCAAAATAAGAGAACGGCTTTCTCTAGTGAAATTGAAAATAACTACTCAGAAGCGGAAGGCAAATAGTAGTCTAGTATCCAAAAGAACTGAAAATGCATGTGCACAGGTTCAATCAGTGGTGAAACAGACTTAAACATTCCTAAGATTGCTAAAGCCTTTAAAATAAATTTTAAAGGTAGCATTTCCTCAAGAAGGCGAAGTGGAAGGTAATGCAAAAGAGTTTTAACTTGCTGCAGTAGTACTCTACGGACTTTGGAGATAATTCCTGCTTTATATGGCTCATGAAGATGCACGACATGTGATAACTTTCTGGTCTTAAATGGCTGACATCAAAACAGAGGTTGCCACTTCTGCTTCTGACCACAAGTGGCTTGTAGCCTCTCCAGATTAAACCACTCTGAACACCAGGATAGGCTTCCACAGTATGTGTTATGTGTACGTGAAGAGCTGCGGTGGGGTCTCGGTGTAGGAACTCAATTTGTTCTATAATTTTAGAGAAGATGATTGTGATCCTGTTGGTGTAATCACGATGGCGGTAGTCATTTTTGTCACCCATTCAGAAGTTCAGGACACTTTCATTGATGAACTGATTTGTTTTTTTTTGTTTGTTTGTTTGTTTGTTTGTTTTGCAAAAAGAAGCATTTGTGATCCAAGGAATTACTCTAGGCATCCTTAGCTTTAGTGTTCTTAAGAATCCCCATACCGATTTTCACAGTGGTTGTACCAGTCTACACTCCCACTCATGATGGAAAACTGTTCCTCTTTCCCTTCAGCCTTGCAAATACTTGTCATCAAGAAGTGACAGCCAGTCTTGATGACAGCCATACTTTGTGGGTGAAAAGGAAGGTCAGAGTTGTTCTAATTTGGATTGCTTGAATGACCAGCATGTTTATAGCCGCACAAGTGCTAACAGCTAAGCCTCAGAGACAGCCCCTAGGCCTACCAGCAAACGACAGCATAAAGAAACTGCATTAATTGCAATGGAGCACTCCTTTGCCATCAGAAATGATAAACTTGAGTCATTGTTAGGTAAATGGATGCATCTTGAGAACATGATCTTAAGTGAAATAAACCAGACACACAAGATTCAACAATGCATCATCTCTCCAGTGTAAGAAACACAAAATGTGGGGGCCCACCCACTAGCTCACTTGTTTAAGTGCCTGCTTAAACAAAGCATTCAGTCTCTGGGATTGTCTGTTTGATTCCCGCATACTCAAGGCAATCAAGAACAGAGCTGGAGGCAATCAGGAGCCTCAAAAAACAAACAAACAAACAAAAAACAAACAAACAAAAAAAAAACATTGTGCATTTTTGGGCTGCGGAGATGGCACAGTGGAATAAGCTCTTCCCTGGCAAGCGCAAGGGCCTAAGTTCAATCCCCGGTTCCAAAAAAAAGAAAGAGAAAGAAAGAAAGAAAGAAAGAAAGAAAGAAAGAAAGAAAGAAAGAAAG
>NDGN011518736.1:0-14944 GCA_002564285.1 Tympanoctomys barrerae | reverse complement strand
AAAAAAAAAAAAAAAAAAAAGTAGCACTTCACACTATTTCTCTCCTGGATTTCTTAGCAATGGATGAATGAATTCTACCACCTGACTCAAGCTTTCATTGACAGTTCAAAATTAGCTGGAAAACAAATTGCTCATGAGCCATAAGTGGAAGTAAAGGGATTTTAATTGGGAAGCTAGGCTTTCTGAGACCTTTATGATACAGCAATATCAGGAAGGATTCTTGAGAAGTGGGATGGGACTGTGGTAGGCAGATAGAGGAAATCAGGTTTACAGAGAAAAGGGAAAAGCTACATTGGTAGCAGAGCAAATTTATGCAAAGCTAGAAATCAAGGCCAGCAGCTACACTCAGCTCAGGGTGTTGTGTAGGTGTTGAGTGGGAGGTGATAATGAAAAACAAAGCAGGACAGAGATGCACAAGGGGTGAGCACACTGTATCAGTACAGGCAAGAGGGCCGTAATCTGGCCTGTTCATTGTTTAAGACTCAGTAACTGGTCCACAGGGCTAAGAGGTATCAAAAGTCCATTTGAATCACTGTCTCAGTGGGCTGGGTAAGTGATGTATCCTTCGTTGGCCACAGGAAGGGAAATGAGAAAGAAGGAGATTTGGTGCAGATATATTTGAAGACAATATTGATAGGATATGACAAGGACTGTGGATGTGAGAAAAGACTGGTCAGAGGTGAGCTATATTTACCCACCTGAGCCACTAGCACTTGATGGGATGAGGAAAACTGAAGAAGTAGCATTCTGAGACCACAGCAAGAGTTTGATTATAGCAATTGATACTTTAGCTTTCTAATAGAGATCCAAACAAAGATGACCTGTGGACATTTGGTTACAAACAAGTGAGGCATGTTGAGTGTCAGGTAGAAAATATGGCATGCATACAAGAATGGACTTGAATTCAGACCAAAAGTCTGAGGTAGGCAGCCATGCCCTATGAGTCATCAAATTACAGTAGGGTTGAGAAATGTTTACTAATTTCTTTCCCCTTCCAAAACATCATCTTGAGCACCATGGAAATAAATTAGGCAACCTTAGCAAATTAGTTTGGAGAGAGATATAGGAAACAAGTATAGAAGCAGGTAAACTGTTACATGATTTATAACACTGAAGCAATTTCCATAGTGTATAGAAGACAGGGAAAGGCAAGTAGGTCATAAAAGACCTCCTGAAGTAGTATGTGATGCAAGCCTAAAAGATTTAGTACCTCAAATTATAAGGATTATTTTAAATGATTGAATCATTTTAGTGCTACTGAAGCTTAGGGGTCATGTTTGAGGAAGGGAAGGTAGACAGGTATGATAATAATCTAGGACCTGAGAGTTTACAGTGGCAGAGGGAGATTGTGGGTGCACACACATGTATGTGTGTGTGTGTGTGTGTGTGTGTGTGTTCTGTCCTATGAGGGCTTTGGATTTAATTATGATTATAATGAGAAATCAAGAAACTGTTAGAGGAGAAGAGAGAAAATAAGGAAGCTGAGAAAGCCTTTTGACTCTGTGGGAGTGCTCCATGATCTGACTGTAGTCTCAATAAACTAAGAAGCTGACATACTGTAAGGAATATATTATAAATGATGGATTAGTATTACCAGAATAATTATTAGCAAATACTGTATATAAAAACTGAAAACGTTTATATTTTATGATGGTTTGGTGATCTTGGAAGAAGAAGAAAGTAGAATACGGTAGAAAATTCCTGGTTTGGAGATGTAATAAAATTAAAAAGCTTGGGGAATTTAAAGCGTCAGAAGGAATTGACCCTGATATAGTAGAATAAGGAAACTCAAGTTTTCAAGTGGTTAAAGAACAAATGTGCTACAGGTCAAGGACAAAACAAATTGAAGTTGTTACCATTTGTCTCTCCTTTGATGGGCCACACCATTAAGTCAAGAAACATATATTATCCACTCTAATGTAGATAAGAGATTCTCTGAAGTAAATCATTATCTAGAGAATGTTTAGAAAAGAAAATATAATTTTTTAAAAAATTTTAAGCTTTGTCAACCATGATACTTAACTTTGCAACTGTCCCTTTCTTCCTTTTCCTTTCTTTTCTTTTTATAAGCTTAAACACTCAATGTACAGTTATTTTTAGATACAAATAGATTCAATTTTGTACTGACAGCTGTGCTTCCAAATTTTCAGTCTTTGTCTCTCTTCAGATTCTTTATCTGTAAAATTAGTGAAGTGGTAATCGTGGTAATCTTCTTTTATAGCACCTGTGGGGACTGAAGCAATTAGGCAATCACACACCTTGAAAATAGAAATCGTTCCAAAAGCCTTACAGCCTTAGAGCTTTCCAGCTTTGACTACGATGTCCACAATAGAGTAATTTCCCTTCTACTATTCTTCATTGAACAAATTCATTTAGGCAAGAGTGGGGAAAAAGAGAAAGAAAAGCAGAATTGAGCAACAGTGGTTTCTTTTTAGTGTAGTGCTTCTCAAAGCTCTGTAAAATAAATACTTCAGGGAACTTAGAGAAGTAAACTTACGCCTATAGAGAATATGAATTCATGCAAATCACATAGTTTATTAGCCACTGTAGTGAGTGGGAGCACAAGTCTAAAGTCATTGCAAATCACAGTTACAAAGGCATCTTCCCATGATGTCCTAGGAACAAAGTAGTCTTACTGTCAATCTAATTTGTCCCTTACACATTTTATAAAATGTAGTATTAATTTGAGTGTCTTCCTCATATTTGAAGAGTGATATTGCCCATAGTATCACACCTCCTGTCTATAGTTGTGCTTTCTGAGGTGAACAATGGTCCAAAATTATTAAATAAGAAATTCCAAAGATAATTTATATACTCAAAATTGAGTATTATTTTGAGTAGCACAAGAAATAACACATCATTCTTCCCAGGGCATAAATCATCACCTTGTCTTGAACATTCACACATATAGTCTTTTAGTAGCTGTGTTTGTTATTAGATTGACTCATAGATTGACTCTCACAGTGTTTGTGTAAAATAAATAACATTTATTTTATTTAACAGTGACCCCAAAGCTCAAGGATTGTGATGCAGGAAATTCTCTTTTTGGATATACCAAAGAGAAACCATGAAGTGTTTCCTTTAGGGGAAAGTTGAAAGCTATTAATTTAGAAAGGAAGAAAGAAATTCATATGCTAAGGTTGCTAAAGTAGTAAGAATGGCCCTTTGATCATGAAGTTGTCAAGAAGAAGAAAGGTTCCAGCTATTTTACCTTAAACTGCTAATGTTATTGACATATCACATAGTGACAACTTAGATTAGATGGAAAAGACATTGGATTTTTGAGCTGGAAGGCACAAACAAAAATGGATTCTGATTCAAGAATACACTATGCCAGAAAAGATATATCCTGAATAAGAATCAAGCAAGGGACACCCTGGAGTGAGTGACACCAAGTCATGGACCGAGTACCATATAGTTCACCAGAAGTAAGGAATGGCTCTGGACTCATAAACTGCAATTGTCATTGGTGTGTACATATGAGAAAAGAAGGATAAATAGTGTTTGATGTTATCTGAGATGTAGTTAGAAGGGGAAGTGACTGTATTCCTCAATTCTCACAGATTTAACAGGATTTACCCAATGGGAGGCCCACAATGACACATATAAACCACAGTTGAGAGTAACATTTTTGCAGACTCAGGCTGTCCTCTCTGTCTGAAAATCTTTGTTATTGTGAACAAATAACCTTGTAAGGAATTTGTACATCATGATCTATGATGTTCAAAATGAGTCAGGGAAAAAAATGGAAGAATCTGTCTCTGCATACAGTGCATAGAAATTTAGGTACTGGAAGAGGCCTCAGAGATCTTGGCTCTGTGTGTGTGTGTGTGTGTGTGTGTGTAATAAAACATTCCTGAGGTTGCTGAAGTGACGATGAAGAAACAAACCACATGCTGTCTATCTATGAAGGTATCCAGTTCCTGGGAGACAGTTTGCACTCTGCACACAAATTTTAATTCTATTTAAAAATAAGTAAATAAACAAGACAAGTAACATTACAGGAAAAATACTTGCTCTTTTTCTAAGAAGTTTGCTTTGGAGCATGTTTATCCAAACACAGCAGGTGTGTAGAGATGTGCCATCCCTCTTACATTTATTATTTCCAGAGAATTCTTTTATGGCTGTTACACTGTGAAATCTCATAAGTCTTAGTTCTTTTCCTTTATTCCAAAATATGAGGTTAACAAAATCACACTGTTCACATTTTATGCATTATTGTAATCAGAGTCTTTGAAGAAAAGAAAATCCACACTGGATAACACAAATGAAAAGTCCTCAGTAAAGGGACACATTTTAGAAATATAGGCAGAGTTAACCTTAAGCATATTTGGACAGACAGTTGACCTATTTGCTCTCTGAGTCTAATACATCCTTTAACTTTTTTCATTTAAATATTTAAATATTAAATATTTTTTCATTTAAATATTTTTTTACAAACAATAAATGTATGAATAGAATTATAAAGACAATGCAAAGGAAATTTATCATGAAAAACCTGTCATACAGTATTTTATAAAAATGATAGACATCTCATTTGAGAAAGTTATCTTTTCTGGTTGTTTTAGAAAAATATCTCTTATAAGGATATTTCTAAATAGCTGGAGAAAGCTACCATTCCTGTCCCAGTATTTATATCCTTGGTAACACTGTCCTGTGGAGGGTAGTACGGGGTGAGTGACTTGGTTCTCATGGGAAAACCCAGCAAGTAAAGGATCTTTTTTTCTATCATTATGTTATAAATCTTGCCACTTCTGCTTATCTAGCACATGCTATTATGTTGTTGTGTCAACATTTGAAGAAGTTGACACAGTGGAGAGATGCAGGAACAGAGCACAACCTCTAACCTATGGCTGGAAGGAACCACATCCAGACAATGCCACCTTGGAAGGTCATATTCTTGGGCTGGGTATCATTATGATGAATGATGGCCCATCATGGACCTGCTGTCTGTTTGACACTTGACAGTAGAGGACCCAACCAAGTTGTGCTACATCTCAAATCCAAAGAAATTAAGACAGGAAATATGTACGCTTTTTAGCCACTAAAAAGTATGTTTTGGAGTACTTGAAATGTAGCAATAGGTGATTAATAATTTAGTTTTATCAGGGCACCTTTCCTAAAAAATAAAATTCAACCATTTTATGTGCATATTATTTTCAAAAATATATGTAGAATAAATATTCAAATCAAGTTGGAAACTTTCCTAAATTTTCTGGTGCCCCTTTCCCCAGTTCCTGGTAAATATCACTCTTACCAACAGTGGAGAAGTGTTCTTTTTTCCTCTAATCCCACCAACATTTGTTATTAGTTGATTTCTTGATGACAGTCATTCTTTCTGGGGTGAGAAGGTATCTCAGTGTTGTTTTAATTTGAAGACAAGGTGTGCTAAACATTAATATGCATAATATATTAAATAGACCTATTAACAAATATAAAATACATGTATCTATAAGAAATTATATATATATGTATATATATAGTGCTGCTATTCTATAGTACATAAATATTTAATGGTATTTTGATCAGTATTGCATTAAGTTTATATAATAATTTTGTATCTATGGACATTTTCAGAATGTTGGTTGTTCCTATCCATATCATGGGATATCTTTCCATTTTCTGAATTCCTCTTTAATCTCTCTTTTTTTTTTTAGTATATTGTAATTTTCATCCTAGAGATCTTTTATTTCCTTTGTTGGTTCAATTTCTATGTATATCATTTTTGGAATTTATTGTGAATGGTGTAGTTTACTAATTTCTCTGTCAGTGAGTTTGTTGTTTGTGTGCAAGAATGTTACTGATTTTGGGGTATTGACCCTGCATCCTGCTAATCTACTGAATTTGTTTATTAATTTTAGCAGGTTCTTGCTGGAGTTTTTTTGTTGGGGAGGGCTTTCATGTAGATTATCATGTCATCTTCAAATAATGATTATTTCACTTCTTCCTTTACAATTTTTATTAGTTTTATTTCTTTCTCTTGTTTAGTTGCATGGGCTAATGTTTCCAGAACTATATTCAGTTGAAGTGGAGATAATGGACATCCTTATCTTGTAACTGATTTTAGAACAAAAGACTTGAGTTTTTGTCCATTTAGTATAATGTTGGTTGTTGGTTTGTCATAGATTGCTTTTATCAGGTTGAGGTAAGGATCATCTATTCCAATTTTCTGGAGGGTTTTATCATGAATGAGTGTTGGACTTTGACAAAAGATTTTTCTGCATCTATTGAATAGATCATGTAATTTTTGTCTTTGGCTCTGTTGATGTGATGTATTACGTATATAGACTTGCAAATGTTGTACCATCCCTATGACCCTGGGATGAATCCCACCTGGTCACTGCCTATAATGTTCCTGATAATTTGTGCATTCTGTTTGTTGGTATTTTATTGAAGTTTTTTTACATCTATGTTCATTAGGGAGATTGGCCTATAGTTCTCATTTTTGCTTGGGTCTTTCTCTGGTTTTTGAATCAGGGTAATACTTTCCTTCAGAAATGAATTAGAGAGAATTTCTTACATTTCAATTTCATTGAACAGTTTGAGGAGTAGTGGCATTAAATCTTCTCTCTCTATTTTTTTTTGTAGAATTCAGCTGTGAATCCATCATACCTGGGCTTTTCTTTGTTGATAGTTTTTAAAAATAACATTTTCAAATTTCATTGACTGACATACGGTTATTCAGAATATAACTTCTCGATTCAGTTTTATAAACAATATATACGTAGAAATCTGTTGATTTATTTTGTTTTCCATTCTACAAGAGTAAACTTTTCAAAGTAGGTACTGATGATAATTTCCACTGTATCTGTAGTGATTTCACCCTTTTCATTTTTTATTGCATGAATTTGGAGAATTTTTAGTTCCCTTTTCTTGATAAGATTGGCTAGGGGTTCATCAATTTTATTTAATCTTTCAAAGAACTAACTCTTTGATACATTAATTCTTTGTATGATTTCCTTTGTCTCAATTTCATTTACCTCTGCTCTGATCTTTATAATTTCCTGCCTTCTTTGGTCTTTGAGCTTGGCTTGCTCTTCTTTATCTTGAAGCTTAAGGTACAGCATTAGGCTATTTATTTAGGCACGTTCTGTTTTCCTGATGTGAGAATTTACTGTTATAAATTTCCCTATGAACGCTGCTTTCATTACATCCCACAAATTCCAGTAAGTTGTGTTTGAATTTTTATTGGATTATAGATATTATTTAATTATTTCCTTAATTTCAACCCATAGGTCATATAGGAAGGTATTATTTAATTTCTAAGAATTTACGGTGCTTTTGAAGTTTCTTTTGTCATTAATTTACAATTTCATTGCACTATGGTCACATAATATGCCTAGCATAATTTCAGCTCCCTTACTTAAGGAACATGCTTACTTAAGCATGTTATATGGACTAGTATGTGATCTACTTTAGAGACTATCTTATATGCAGCTGAAAAGAATGTGTATTTGTATTCAAGGGGCTGGGGAGATAGCTTAGTAGAGTAAGCGCTTGTCTGGCAAGTACAAGGGCCTGAATTCAATGCCCGGTTCCACCAAAAAAAAAATGTGTATTCAGATATTTTTGTGTAACACTCTATAAATGTCTACTAAGTCCATTTATTCAAAAATTTGGTTCAGTTCTGGTTCTTCTTTGCTAATATTTTGTCTAATTTATGTGTCTCTTTGTGACAATGGGGTTTTAGGGTGCCCTGTTAAAATTCTGCTGTTGTTAATTTGATTTTTCATGTTCATTAAATGTTTTCTTATATAGTTGAGTGATCCTGTACCTGGTGTATGCATGTTTATGATTATTATCTCTTCCTCTTGAAGTCTTAACAAAAATGTAGTGACTTTCTTTTCTTTTTCATTGTTTTGTATTTTAGGGAAGGGTCTACAGAGTGTCAGATCTCACTACTAGATCAGACTCATAGTGATCCACCCGTTCACAGCTTCCCAAGAGCTGGGATTACAGGTGAGCACCACCACAGCCAGTATCAATTGTCATCTCGGGGGTGGGGCTGGCAGGTGCTTTAATCCGCTGAGCTATTTGGCTGGCCCATGTAATGACTTTCTTCATCTTGTTTGATCATTTTTTTGCTTGAAATTCACATTGTCTTCAAACAGAATAACTAACCCTGCTTTTTTCTAGGTTCCTGTTGCATGGAGTATTGTTTTGTGTCCTTTTACCTTCAGTATATGAATTTGCTTTTGAGTTAAATGTTTTTTTTTTTCTTTCTCTTTTTTCTCTCTTTTTTTTAGGGAAAGGTCTACAGGGTGTTAAGGGTCTCACCACTAGATCAGATTCATAGTGATCTGCCTGTTTACAGCCTCCCAAGAGATGGGATTACAGGTGTGCATCATAATGCCCAGTCTCAATTGCTGTCCCAGTGTGTTCTGGGAGCAGATCAGACAGGGCAGGCCTGGGGATCGAACTCCCGGCCCCTGCCTCTGTTTGCAGGCATTTTAGTCTGCTGAACTATTTGGCTGGCCCTAAATGTGTTTCTTATACACATTATGTTGTTTGATTTTATTTCTTGAGCCAGTCTGCCAGTCTTTTCCTTTAATTGTAAAATGACGTCATTTAACTTGGTGGTTATGGCTGATATGTATTGATTTATCTTTGTTATATTGCTGTTTATTCCCTGCTTTTCCTCTGTTTAATTGATTGCCTTGTTTTGTGATTTATTTTTGTTGCTGCTCTTGTACTTGTGTTCATTTGTATCTGTTTCTAGAATCATTGAGTAGTCTTTGTAGGGTTGGTTTGGTGGTCATGAATTTCTTCAGTTAATCTTTATCATGAATGCATCTTTTCCATTTGAAAGATAGTTCTGCATGGTACATCAACCTGGGTTCCAAGGTTTTTTTCTTTCAGTACTTCAAATACTTGACTCTAAGCTCTTCTTGACTTGATGGTTTGTATTGATTAATCTGCTGTGATTCTGATGGGCTTTCTTTTATAGGTGATCTGCTGCTTTTCTCTTACAGCTTTTAATATGCTATTCTTGTGCTGAATTTCTGGGATACTGATTATTATATATCTGGGTGTAGATGTAATTTTCTTATAGCTGGTTGGAGTTGTATATGCCTCAATTATCTGTGTTTCAGATTCTTTTCCCACGCTTGGGAAATTTTCTATTATTTCTCCAAATAACCTTTTTTATGTCATTTGCATTGACTCCTTGCTTTTTTTCTGATGCCTATCACTCTTATGTTGTTCATATTTAGGTCACCTTGCAGCTGTTGAATTATTATTTCCTGGTTCCTTGTTATTTTTAAGAGATACTTCCTTTCATGGTTGCTAGCTGCAATCATGTCTTCAAGGTCCTAAAGTGTGTCTTTAGTTTCTTTTAAAAGGTTTTGCCAGATTTAATGGAATTTTTAATTTCCTGGATATTGATTTGATTCTCTTTCTTGTGTTCTAATTCTTTCCTATATTATTCATTTAACATTTCCATCATTTTTCTATGCTCCATTCTTTTAAATCTATGCTTTCTTTAGATATGCTCAGCAAGTCTTGCATTTGATTTTCATTTATTTTTTATCCTTAGAGATTATTTCCAATGACATAATTTCAAAGATTTGAGTTATGTGACTTTGAATTTTGTCTATGATGATGTCTCTTGGACTTGTTCTGGGTGGCATGGAGGTCTGAGATTGCATATTGCTTCTTTGTCTTATCATGTTTTATTTAAGAAAGAACTCTTGAGCTGGCCAGATAGATCAGGAGATTAACATGCCTACTTAGGCAGAGCAGAAGGACTGGGGTTTCATCCCTGGTGTGCAATATCAGCCTCACTTCCAGGGTGCAACAAGATGGCCAAGATGGCGAATGAGACTGGGTGTAGTGGCCCACACCTGTAATTCCAGTGCTTAGAAGGCTGAAAGCAGGAGGAATATTGAGTCCAATCTGTGTAGTGAAAGCTTGTAGACCCAGTACTAATACATTAAGAAAAAACACACAAAGAACTCTATCTTGATTTCTGTGACAAGGCTTGTTAAATTTTAATAGTAGGTATTTATGTCATCACAATGACAGACACTCTAGGAAAAGTCTGTTCTACAGAGATATCTTCTCTATATTGGAGATTCCTGATTTGTGTCAGTCTGAGGGTCCTTCCTTCCCCATTAATTGAGAGCAGAATTTTGGCTTCTGTTTGGCACTGTTCTGTACCTTTCAGTATAGAGCCATGCTTAGGTTCTTACCCTGTACCTCCCAATATTGTCACCCAAGGCAGAACAAGGGATTAAAACAGACATGACATCCTAGCTATAGTAGTACAATTGCAATAATGATTAAATCAAGCAAAACTTAGAAATTGACAAACTTTATTGTTAATTTTGTAGTTTAGAGTATAAGAGAAAAGTCTATAGTTTTATGAGAACAAATCATAATTTAGTAGTTTATATGCTAAATGATTCCCATTTCTAGGCTGGATTTACCCTGTGTTACTCTGGCCAGGCCAGTTTCCAGGTTCCAGCTGCTTCACATCCTGTAGGAGGATGGGCCATATACCTGGATTCCTCTGGTCAGTCTAGTTCCTGAGGGTTCCAAGTGCTTCTCACACTGTTTACCTGCCCTACAGTGTAGGAGGATGGGCCTAAATTATTTTAAAATACATCAAAGACTAACACTGGCTCCAGTGACTTGAGAATGTAGATCTTTGAGACAGATTGAAGTTCCTGGAGGGTGGCAATGGCTGGAACTATCACCACCCAGGACAATTAATTTGCTTTCATGAAACAGCCAAAGTGAAAGAAATCAAAGCCAAGAGGTTCTACTAGCATAGTATGCAGTTCAAGAAAAATCCAACCATTGCTGTGGAGATGTATCAAAGCCAGGAAATAGCAGGAGGGAAATATCTGATGTCTCTCTTCTCTTGCAAACTTCTCTGTGATTTTTATGGCTGAATCCAAGCAATTGGCACTTTTCAGAACCTATTCATTCAGAGAGTGGATCTGGAAAGTGCTGTTCAGAGAATAACTTGCACTTTCATTTGCTGATATTTTATTTCCATTTTGTTTATCTTGAGCTTTTCCCATAATTGCCCATACAAATATACATCACCTTTTAAAGCTGCTCACAAAGTTAACCATAATCAAACCACATTAAGGAAGAATTCATACAAGAAGTGGTATCCATCTGGACCATGAGGGATTTCAGCATGTGCAGCTTGATAGGAAACAGAAATGGCAGTACCAGACATAATGAACTGAATAAGGGTATGAGGTAAGAACAGGTGGGCTTTGTTGGGGTCTACATGGAAGCAGGTGTAATACTTGAATAACAGTGTGGGTCTTGGTACAAAAGGTTCAGCATGATTCTTCAGACATCTGAGGTTTTAGAAGCAGCATGGCTCATTACCAAAGGGATTATTGAAAGGCTGGTACACACAGGTATTTGATAAATACTTCAATTAAACTTGTGGAGGAAGAGGATTAATCAACCAGGCTGCATTTGCAGCTGAGGTAATTATCTAGATAATTTTGGACCATATTCCTTATACTTAAAGAGTAATTTTTTCACTTCTAAATCATGAAGGATGTTGAGCAGATTCATTCAAATAATTTTTCAAATCATTTACTTTCTTAGACAAATGCTAAATATACACTATGTTCACATAGTATATTCTATCTTTTTGTTAAAATTGGTACTGAATTTCTGCTTGACCTAAAATTTTTTGTCCAGTGTATCTCCATAGGGAAGTATTAATTTTTCTCAAGCATAAAATTATTTCAACAAAATTAACTGCAATAGTTTTACAATTATGTTTTCCCTTAGTAATACACTAGTGACTTCTTCCATCTTTGATTCATGCATAATGGGAGAATTGTTATGTGAGAATTGAATTTGGGAGTGCTTCTAATATTGGAATTATTTTTTCTGTCTGCTTTTTGTCAACTGCATATAAAACTGTAGAATTAAAATCATACTTCAACATTTAGTCTTTGTTATACGTTAGATGTCTCTAATATCCCATAATAAATGCCATCATTCCACATATATTGTCACCTGGCGTATGTAGACATGGAATTATTTGGAAAATAATGCATAGTTATATCAACATGCCAAGTAAGAAAAAAATGACTTCCAATATTCATTCAGGCTTTTAGACAAGAGATGTTTTGTTTGATGTGAAAGCATTTATAATTTGATCACAGAGGAATATTTTTCAGTGGTGCTTACAGATTGCCAGTAAAAGATAATTCTTCCCTTGTGAATATGTTTTATATCACATGCCCTCTGCATGCTGATGAAATCTTGCATGGGTGATATTGAGCGGGTCGTTTATCTGTGGAGGGAGAGACGTCTCTATGTGATAAGAAGGCATGTGTGTCTCTGAATCTCAGAAAGGTTGTTACATCTGAAGTTAGCACTGAGTGGCTCAAAAGGCTATTGAAAGGACTGCCATTTCAACACTTCCTTCCACTGGCTTAGTTCTAAAGTCAGGCACTCTTGTTTTATTTAATTTTGAATTGCAGTTATGGCTTAATTTATATGCTGATGTTCTCAATGAACTCTTGAACTAGAAGGTCTAATATTTTGTCTTTTGGGGAGCATTCATTCCTCATTTGTCCCCCACTGCTTCAAAATTATATGGTACAGAATTGCCTTCCCTTTTGTTTAATATTGGTGCAGTTTTAGGGCAGAAATGGGAGCAGGAAGAAGAAACAGATTTTATAGGTGATACTATGGGTTATTGGTCTTTCATCTCTCACCCAAGCATGGGAACAATTTGGAATGGGAAGAGATATACTATAACAAGTCATTGCATGAAGATGTGGACCTTCTTTCCTTGAGTGAGAAAGCAAATCTATATATAGACATTTATTATCTTTTTAGGCTTTTTCCTAAAGATTGTAATTCTTCTTGATTAACTGGCTGAAGATGATGATGTGGGGAAGGAGTGTAGTGCTTCAGTTGTTTTATGCACATATGTGCTATGGAGAATAGGCAAGATCTGGCTGTGGGCACAGGCCTTATCTCAATAGTCTTTCCTTGATTGAGACTTTCCCATGACTTAGATAGATCTCTGCCTTCATCTGAAATGTCCACAGCTAGGTTTTATCCTCAATATTCTCTCAGATGAAGAGAGCTTTTTCTGTTACCTTTTCAGTCAACTTTCCTGCCAAAAAATATTATTTTGAGCCTTACAAAAGCAAAAGAAAGGAGATCCTTTCTTTCTTACTTCTTTCAAGTCTTTTCAAGGTTGATCCTGCTCAGGCCAAAGAAGGATGGAAGATACTAGAGGAGATAGCAGGGGCTTCATTTACTTTCATTTCCATAGGCAGCTGCAATGGAACAACCACAGGAGGCGATGAGGGGTTGATGCTTTACTGACACAGCCTCTTAGACATTGGTTTGTCTTTCCAGGACTCATTATAACTTGATCTGTTCAAATGTCTCTTGCTTCTACCACCCAAGGAGCAATGTGAGTTTATTTCACATGAATTATCCCTCCCCCTCAAGTTACATTCTACTGCTTCTTTTATTTTCTTACCTTTAATTATAATTTGAGGTTTTCCATCATCTGTGATTTACTTATTTGTGTTTTATCATCTTGCTTTGAAAGGTAAATTTTGCAAATACATATGTCTACCCATCTTGTTTACTGGCCTAGCCCCAAGTCCAAGAATGGTATTTACTTAACAAATAAACATTGAATGAACTGGTGAAGAAGATTTTAGTTAAAAATAGAAGTAATGTACTGCTTTGAAAAAGCCAAGATTTTTAATTGTGACTTTTATGTGGTGTGAATAGTCTTGTAATAGCCACTGATATCTTGAAAAAGGCTATGATCAGAATTTACACTACAGAAATCATCCAACACTACAAACACAGATCTTTTTATTTTGCAGGTAGACTGTCAAACCTGCAGATTCAGGCAGAGTGGTAAGCTAAGTTTGTCTGAAACTGGCAAGCTAGTTAGATTTAGAAGATAGTCATGTATCAAACAGCCAGTATCAAATATTTCTTGTGACGTCCTGTGTTAAGCACTTAATGTAGATCATATTTTTCGATCTTCCCAAGTACTGAGTTAGACATCGTCATTCAATTTTTAGGGGAGAACCACAGAGGTTAGTAACAAAGGTTGATAGGTGAAATGCACTTTCTGATAACTATAGATTCTTGAACTTTCATGAAGCCTAGATGCAAAGGGGCCTCTCTTGCTTTTCAAAAGCTATGAGATTTGCCTACGTTTCAGTTGCTCAGTCTCAGAGATCCCAGGTGATAGGCACATTCCTTTTTGGTAGGCCTTAGCGTGTGGCATGAAGTCTGCAAGTTCTGGAATTTCCCTGCCTTGGGTATATACTGATTTTTAATTCTCAGCTGAGTAGTTTTGGCAAGTATTTATACTCTTAGTAATCTCAGTTCTCATTTGTTATATCAAAATCACATCGGTTTCTCCTTCTTTAGACTGCTATGAGAATGAAACACGATATTGTTTGTAAAGTGAATAACAGTGTCTATCATAAACTAATCACATAATAAAAGTAGGCTTTTACCTTATCAGAAAACAAGGGCTTGTATTTTACAGTTTTATTGTGTTCTTGGGCTCTCATCCTAAAATACTTTTTCCTCAACAAAGGTTGCCAAATGAATTCATTTACTTCCTTATAATGTATCAAAAAATCACAACTGGTTTATTTGTTTCCCATATAAATCCAAGACTCACCTCAGAGATAAACATTCCTGTTTGGGTACAAATCACCACCATAAAGATTTAAATTCACTGGAATACTCTATTGGAAATCTCTTCTGGAAATACTCACGTTTTGAGTTTGCCAGTTAAATCCAAGATTCTAAAGAGATTCAAAGGAGGACCACCTTTTCTACTGTCTTTATGTTGTTCTGCATCTTGATTTTTACAACCAGAATACAAGAATATTCTTATCGACCCCAGCTCCGGTGAGTGTGCAGAGAGCTTCCTGCTAGCCTGCGCCGGCGGGACAGTCCC
>NDGN011518712.1:3684-18654 GCA_002564285.1 Tympanoctomys barrerae | reverse complement strand
GGGCTAGGGCCAAAATGTTGGCTATCCTTGTAGCCCTTCTTTTTCTCTAATTTTTTGGTCTGCTAACTTAAGTTGTTAACACTCCAGAAGGGAAGCTTAATATTACCTTATAACATAGGCATTTGAGCTTAACATTACTGCCTGTCTGAATATCAAACATCTTAGACATAACATGGAACAAGTATTTTCCAACAATAGTTGATATGCTAAACTTTACATCCTTATAGAATGTGAAAAAATAAAAAATAAATAAATAAAAATAAAAAATTGCACATTTTTATACAAAAATTTAGAATTCTAACCATATACATTGTAGCAGAACAATCCTATGACATTTCTTTCTTGTCTCTTGTTTTCTTTTATTACCTTTTTGTTTTTAACAAACATGTACTGGAGAGATAGTATAGCAGTAATTGATATGAAACTAGAAGCAGTACACATTTAGAAGGCCAGAATGACAGAAATTCCAAGCATGGCCCTAGTATTACACATTGCTATCCTTGGTTCATTTGATTAGTGCACAGGTATCAGCATATATATTTCGTCAGGGTGAGAATCCTACCAATTAACTGCTAGTTTCAAAAACCTGATGGAAATTCTCAGGACCATTGCCTTAACCATCTTGAGTATATAAATATACAGTTTTGTCCCTGTGATATTTCCTAGCTTTTCTCCTTGCCCTCTGTTCATTGTTTAATTCTTATGTTCTCACCTTCCATTTAGTTGTGTTATATACACTTTTCAACTATTTTTTTTAATTTTATTGAGAAATAAATAGCAGCAATGAGACAGTTTCCAAACAGGTTAAGAGACAGTTACAATATACCTTTCAATTTTTTTTCTTTCTTTCTTTGTTTCCTTCCTTCTTTTTTGTAATTATAAAAGTCACAATTACTGTGAGGCAAGAAGTAAACAGTTGTTCAGACAAATTCCTGGATTGAGATTAAACAGTACAGGATACTATCTTCTCTTCTCCACTACATACTGGAATAATCTTGACATAAGTCCATCTTCACATTTAAGTATCATCAAATAGATTAGAGAAACGAAATCTATGTGGGGGATGTGTCCTAAGATCTAGAAAGAGAAAATGCTTCTGTTCAAATTAACTGGGATAAAAGGCTTATGTCATACTCAAGGTAGTCAGGCAAGAGTAATTCTTTATTACTCCCAGGAAGGTCAGGCTTATTTGTACTTGGACATCAGGAGGAGAATCTGCTTTTCTCAGTCAACTTTAATTTCAGTCAAAACATCTCCCACAGACTCACATAGCATGAGGTTGGAACAAATATCTGGGCTCATCTAGCTCAGTCAAATGGACACACTGAGTAAATCAGTGAATGAGCCATGTGAAGAAAAGGAAGGGGACAGTAGTAGACCCCAGAAAAGTAAAATTCGATAGCCTGGAAAACTAGTGTTCTTATCTCCCTTCAGTAAACTAGGTGAAATACCTGAAATGTCTTCTGTATATTTACAGTATACTTAGCAGGATCTGCAAAGGAATCTGGGCTCTACCACATGGTAAAGAAAACTGACATGGAGGTCAATAAATACTTAGTGGTGAATTGATTTGTCATTGCCTCTTAATTGTGCAGCTACTGTAAGCTAGCCATTTCACCCAAATTCTTAATAATTCCTCACAGTGACCCTCAGAATTGAACTTTATGACGTATGACTACATTAAATGAAGAAGCAGAGATCTAGAGGGCTTAAGGAAAGTGCCTATGTTCACTTAATTAGCAGCAATGTTGGAATTCACCTGCTTCTCAAGGTTCTGCTTGTGTGACATTGTTGCTTACTCCCCTGGCACACATGCTGTATCTGGTTCCCAGGACACTGTCTGGTAATGGCAGATATTCAACAAAAGTTCATGTACTCAGTAATAATAGACAGTCAGAAAACCTTCACCCTCCTGTCGCTGCTTCAGCAGCTGTCTCACGGGAAGTTCTGGCGATCTTACCCATCCTTACTTTGTTGCAGAATCAACCAATTTTCAATTGAGAAAGACATTGATTGCCCTTTAGCTTCCTTCATGGATGAAGGTGGGACAGTTCCTCCCTAAAAGACTAAGTTTTCTCTTTAACACAAAGGCCTCTAGAAGGACTCTAGCCCATAAAGCCTCAGAATTGTAGCACTGCAAACCCATCTCCCTCTAAGACACTCCGGGCAATACTAACTCTTCAGCTATAGCTCTCTTTTGCATACTACAGACTACGCAGCACTGGCATCGATGACAGCTGTGGTAACAACTGTTGTCAGCTAGGCCTGAGTTTGCATTATAGTCCTCCAATTTGTGTTCATGAATTTGAACAAAGTGATCAAAATTTATAGGAATTCTCCTTGGTAAACTGGGGGAGGTTGTGGCAAGGAGATAGTTCAGTGGGTTAAGCACCAGCCTGGCAAGCACAAGGTCCTAAGTTTGATTCCTGATACTGAATAAATAAATAAATAAATAAATAAATAAATATTGTGAAAATTTGGTATGCTATTTCATGTAAAGTACTTATTACAGTGCTTCTGAGGATAAAGGATGACCTATTAGTTCTTATAATGACCCCATCTCAACTTCCAGGTTCATTCTAAAAGAAAGTTTTTGCTGTTCAGCAAAGAAATTCACATTGTTTATGTGGTTTTAAATTATACTTCCACTGTATTCCTCTTTGTGCTTTGCATTATATCTACGCATGCAGGTACTGCTTATGTATTTCAGTTGGTTCCTCTTTCCTCAGGCCCCTCTTGGCTCCTTATAAATGTTGACCCAACAAACTACTCACACCCTATGACCCTCCCTGCCAAACTGCTTGTACTGTCTGCCACCACAAGAGCTGCCTTCTCCATATTTACATATAGATAGATCACCATCTCTTTTACAAAGTTCCCTTCTATTTGAATTAACAGCCTAATGGTCCCAGCTCACCATTTTCAAAGTGACTCCAATAAATAGAAACCAGAACATTTGGAAATCGCCTCCAGGCTTTAGTGTGCAGGTCTCAGAATCTCTTACTGCTGCATGTTTTCTTAATGACCTTCAGCTGCTTGGAGAATGTATAATTCATTCCTTGCCTATCTTCGCTAATCCTACTTTCCTCAAATAAATATTAACTCAACTTATCTACTAAAACAATCCAAAATCAAGTCTCTTATCAAATGAACTCTGAGGCAGAACAGAATGCTGAGAATTTGGGCATGAGGTAATTATCTTCCCAGGTAAGGCAGCTCCAAAATTCCTTTTTCACTGAAGTTTGAAAGGAATGCTGTATGTACAGGCAACAATGGAGGGCACAGGGCACAAGATTGGATTTGGGGATAGAAGAAAAGCCCACAAATGGAAGAAATGAATGCAAATTCTATCAACGCACTTGACCAAGTCAGAACATTGTGGAGTCCTTCTGAGGCTCCCTGGCAGGGTTGTAGCACCACCACTATCACCAGTATTCTCCTCACCCTTCAACCCACCCCCACAATTTGCAATAAAGGGCCCCTTGATTTGGCATGGCTAAGCCAGTGAAAGTTTTGTAGAATATATATATATATATATATATATATATATATATATATATACTATTGACATCTTTGGTGATGGATAGATCAAGAAAGTGGACAGTAAATGTCTCCACCTCAATTCAAAGGAAAATGTGTATTTTATTGCCTTTATCTGTATGGGCCCATTGATGGTGAAGATATCTTTCACAGCCTGATTCTATTTTAACTTGCTTTAGTCTTAGGACTCTAATATTATACTTGCTTGTTAGTAGAGGGGACTGCACAACAAACCTAGAAATGTGACTTATACGTCAGATTCAGTTTTTGTTCCAAAAGGGCCATCTGTTGACATCACGTCGTGGTTTGAGCTTTGGAATGCTATTGTCCTTGAGAATTTTCTTTCTGAATTGGGTCGCGCAGGTCATCTCAGTACCAGGGAAAATGTCTTGAGCCACAAAATCCCTAACTCATTATCCAGCCCCAGAAAAGAAGGAGAAGGCCAAAGAGATACAGAAGACACAGAAAACTCTGTGCCAGTCTCTCCTGTTAAATCACAGCCGCTAAGGTAATGAAAGTCACTCTCTAAGAAAGGGGCATGCAGGGCTGCCCCTTGCTGAATAGCACTGTTTACCCAGATAGCAGGCTGTCTCATGAGCAGAAGGGGAGGTAGTAGCCAACAATGCACCATGCTGGGAAAGGATTAAGAAAATCTGCAGGCTGAACTTGACCTCCACTCTGTCCACTTGGTGTTGGTTATTACCCTTGAATTTTCCCTTACTGTCATTCCATCTAATCAAACCCTCTCCCTTCCTTCCTTTCTCAGTGTATGTGACCATGCACTGAGCTAGCGTTTTTGAAAGGACCAGATAGAGTAAGTCCTGAAAATGCCAGAGACCATCACTGATATTAGTGACTATAAAAAGTGCATTAAAGGTGAAAAAAAAGTGAATTCCCTTGACCCTAGTTCTCTGTCAGTGCCCAGAGCTGGCTAATGTACTCTTCAGCAAAGCTAAAGTTTTCTAACAGTTGTGCAAGTGGAGCGATGATACCCTAAAAATGCAAATATTTAGGAAAATGCCTGTGCTAGTAAAAGAAAATCAAAAGCAAACGGGGCAATTATGGGGCATAAGTTGCAAATGCCTTAGCAACCTTCAAGGAAAATCATTTTTTGCCCTCTGCGGGAACCTATCAATGCATTCTCAGTAAAGCATCATTAAACCTGCATGGGCCTAATGAGGTAACTGTGTATCATCTAGTTATTAAACAAACAAAAAGGTCTGCTCGGATTTTCCAGAGAGCTCTCCAATCTACTCACCTTCTCCTGAGCTCACATTAAGGAATTAAGGATTCCATCTTCTTGTACCAGACTGTATTTAAATCTTTAGTGGACAAAATTGGGGACAACAACAGTAAGAAGTGAGGGGTGTTAATGATTTATTTCTCTGCTTAATATTTGTTCACTGTTACTGTCTTTTTAAGAAGATATAAACTAGAAATGCATTTCATTGTTTTAAATATTTGAGGATAAAATTATGTAGCAGAGAAAATAGGAAAAAAGGACTAGGAATAAAAATACAATATTATATAGATGTCTATCAGATTATAGGATGTTCTCTCTTCACCAGGCACTGTTAATTTTTCAATGTATTTTGATAGCATAGAAAAATATCATTTTTAAAATACCTTTGAAAACTTTTCAGAAATAAATAATCAGAAAATATGTGTGGGCCTAACGGGATTTTTAAATTCATAATTCTGATATTCGAAGAAAGTTTGCCCCCAGCATCTGTGCAATGAGCAGACAAAAGCCAAGGACCCATGAAGGTTTTATCTAATGGATGCGCTCCAGTTGGGAAGCTTTCCCAGCGCTGCAGGCTCACGCTACAGCTCCAGGAGAATTACACCTGAGAACTCCTAGGTGCCATGAATTCACTACGCCCTATGTCCTTCTCCCTCTCCCACTCTTCTCAAAGAATAGAAACTGCTCCTTGTTGGTGCCTGATCACACGGCTAACTTAGCTGGAAATAGCGCTGTCTCCACACCTCCGCTCACAGGATCCTCACTACACAGAAAACAGCAGCTGCTTCTTTGCCCAAATGCAAATAACCAGACAATAAAATGTATCATTGTAAGTTTACCATTATGACATGTGTGCAGGACACTTTGTCCTCCTAGTTTACTTTACTGGTGTTCCCAGATCTTTGGTGCACCATGCAGTTGGAAGATACCCTTTGTGAACCCTCTAAGGGGGGCTGTGAGTGACAAGTCACAAAGACAGAAATGCTTACTTTAAGAGAAAATGAAAGCAAAATAACATCCAAAACATACAATAGATATAGTGAAAGGCAAAGAAATTGATCAAAGGAAAAATCTGGGATGGGAGAAAGGAGAAAAAAAGCAAGGGGGGAATAGATAGATAGATAGATAGATAGATAGATAGATAGATAGATAGATAGCTAAGATTAGATAACTGTACTACTAATTCCTATTCATTTAAGGGAACAGTGTGTGCTTATATGGTTTGATCAATTAGTATGCCATATCTGATAGTCTGAACAATTACTCTGAAGATAAAAACATCCAATATGTAACCATGGTTAATTTCCTATAATCTTGTTTTGAAATTCTGTATCATTTTTATTGTTTGATTTTTCTCCTTAAAATAAAAAAAATCAAAATTCAAAGGCTTTAGTTGTATTCAAATGTTTATTTCCAGTATGACTGGTGGGGAAAGGGCATGTTGAATACAGCGGGCAGAACCAACCAGGCCACACTGACTGCCACACCCAAGCTGCATCACTCACACTGGCTAGGGACGGCCGACTTTGTACGTCACTGCCCAATGCCGCTTCAGTGGCTTCTTGGTGGGAGCTTAGACGGGCTGTGTGAGAGAGCTCGCTGCATGGAAATCAGTTATCACTACACATCAAAATGTTTTGCATTTGCCCAGAATGTCTCTTGTTCACATTTTATCAACACAATACCCCTAAAGGCCTAAGAAAAATGTATCTCTTAAAGAGATCTCTGGCTGAGAAGTCTGGCTGAGAAAAGTTTTAAAAGAAAGGCTTCTTCTTTTGGCTTCTCAAAGAAGTCCAATAAGTGACAGGGAGATCCTTTTTGTGAAGGTTGTTCTTTTGGGGCATTAAAGCACCACAAGCCAGAACTCTGGCCAAATGTTTCCTGCCCTTGCTTTGTGTATTGCATACTCTTCAGAGCAGTTTGATCACTTCAGCCACATGCATTCTTAAGCTTAAGCTAACTAGATCTGGGTAGTTGGAATCATTCTATGAAGGTATCAGTTTAATGTCTCCTTTTCTTCTGTGTCATCCTCCACACCTAACTTCCATCACTTTCAAATAAAATTTTACCAGGAGTCCTCTCTCCTGCCTCCACCTCTCAGCTGTGCTTGTGTTGCACTCTCTTACAGTGGACTCAAAGGGCTCCAGTTCAGTTCAAACTCTGCTGTTTTTCCAGGGCCATAGCTGCTTTGCCTTCTCTCTCTTTCTCTCCTTTGCAGTCGAGTTCCTAGGACTTCATTCTGGGCTATCATAGCCTTTTTTTTTTCTTTTGTATTATTACAATGACATGCAAGCAAACCATATTTTGCTTACTCCTGCTCTTCTGATCTTTAGCCAGCAGTTTAATTGGCTTTCCTCTGTCCTGTTTGGATTGCTTCTCAAGGAGTCTGAGATGAGTGCCTGCTTTTAGGTGCACACAACACTTGGAAGCTTTTTGAAAACAATTAATTCTCTTTTATACAAAGAGGCATGTCTTATCATAGAATGTAGATGCAAAGAGAGCAAGGGCTAGGCCTTACTTAACCATGTTTTCTTTTTGTATCTTTTTATGTGACAAGTGTTTGAGAGGGTGATGACTTCCATACTGGCTTCACCAGTGTCC
The DNA here is from genome assembly GCA_002564285.1 of Tympanoctomys barrerae. Taxonomy (NCBI): domain Eukaryota; kingdom Metazoa; phylum Chordata; class Mammalia; order Rodentia; family Octodontidae; genus Tympanoctomys; species Tympanoctomys barrerae. Next base: position 11,270 of record NDGN011518712.1, on the reverse strand, counting down.
TGAATGATCTCCAGCTGTGGGAGAGTTTTTTTTAGGGGACATTTGACATGTCTGAGGACAGTCTTTGTTATTTTTACAGCTAGAGAAGACATGCAAATGGATTGGAATAACAAAATAGACCTGAGGATCAATAGTATAGATTAGAAGTTGCAGAAGCTTCTACAAACATACTCAGCCACCTTATCTTCAAAAAAGGGGCCAAATATGCTTACTGGAAGAAAGATAGCCTCTTTAACAAATGGTGTTGGAAAAACTGGCTCTCTACATGCCAAAAACTCAAACTGGACCCAAGTCTATCATCATGCACTAAGCTAAAGTCAAAATAGATTAAAGATCTAAACATTAAAACAGAAACACTAAGAAAAATGGATTGCAACAATTGGAGAGGACATATATTGCTAAACAACTCACAATGCACAGAATGACCTCCGCAACAAGAGAATATCTATGTCAAATGTCAGTGTGCTGGCTTAAAATGACTCCTTCATCTCCCATAGTAGTTTGGTGGCCAGGGAGTATAGGATTTAGGTTTTGACTATAAGTGCTACTTACAAAGGTATTTGCTTTAGAGGCATAAAAATTTGCAATTTTCCATATCTTGCATTCAAATTTGTCTAATCACCCAGTATTTCATTGTCAGAAGATGCACTATACCCAACCACTTCTTAACCCTGACGATGGAGGGGCTACCGATGGACTTGCCATTGGATCTTGTGGTTGAGCCTCAGTCCTCACATAAGTTTATAACAGAGGCCTTCACTCAGCTCTGCAGTATGATTCTGTGGCACAATAACCAAGACACAGCATCCAGAGGGTCTACATATCTGACTCAGGAAACTGCATCTTCAACAAATGGGTCACATATATCACAAGATACCCTGACTTGGTAATGACAATTCAGGCAGAGAATGGATCAGTGACTAGGAGAGAAGAGGCTGCAGATTGAGAGACATTTGTTTTCCTGGTGGCTTGGTCACTCTGAACCCTTGCTAAACCTCACAGTTTCCTGATCTATAAAACAAAGGCATAGATAAAATGCACATCTTAGATTTCTGAAGATTAAAAGCAAGCAAAAAGCTTAGAAAAGAGGGCCCGGGGACATAGCTCAGTGGAATAAGTGCATGGTGTGCAGGTTCTGAGTTCAATCCCTGGTACCAAAAAAAAAAAAAAATGCTTAGAAAAGAAAAGAACTCAATATCTAGCAGTCACTGGACAGATCTGTGGTGTGGTTAACAAATAAACTTTGCCTTCTTTATGGTTGAAAAGCAAGAGACAGAAACCAGAAGATTGTTTTCAGAGAATTATGAAATACGACCTAAGTAATAACAATTTCTATATATGCTCCATTAATGTTTAATATGATGAGTTGAAAAGACTTATTCGATTAGAATGTATAATTATCTCATCATTTCCCATTGAGCAACAATCAGCTAGGACAATACAGCATTTAATAAAAGTAGTCCATGGGGCTGAAAGCCACAAGGAAATGAAAAATGAGAATATAAGTTAGAGAACACAAAAGGTACTGCTGGGAAGCCAGTTTCGGATATCAGCTCTTTCTACATTGCTGTGTCTCAGGAATCTAAAACATCTTACTAATCTAATGATTCCCCACAGAATCCTGCTATTATCATTTCAAATTTTTGAAAATTGAAGAAATTGAACCATTGGAAAATTGGGTGAATTGTTCAAGGTTATATAGGAGTCAAATCCAGAATAGAATTTGCCATTATGGCTTCCCATTCAGCAACAACACTTCCCAATACACCCTATTTAAAGAAGTCTGGTCAGTAGTGGCTAATGGCTTTGATATTCTTGAATCATCCCTGTACCCTTGGCAAATTGGCTTATTTTTGTGAGTGAAAATTCTTCTGCAAATAAAATCTCAAGATAGTGTTTATTGTCAATACTAACAATAGAAAGTCTAAAAGCAGTGAATAAATTTTAGCCTAAAAATATGAGTTAGGGGACTATAACTGAAACGAAAAGTCCGATAACCACATCATGAATCTGCAGACATAGAAAGGCTGATTGGAAAATACTGAGTAACAAGATAAGGATTTTGCAAACTTTGAAAACCTGGGTTTAGACTAAGAACAGGCTTCCATCTATGAGTATTATCTCCTGCATGGGAATGCAATCCACCTGGCATGCTGCCCTGACCTCACAGTCCTGGGCATTGGCTTCTATCTCATGCTGCAGCCAACTCATTTCCTCCAGCCCAATCGATGGCTTTCTAATAGCTGAGCTTCCTGCTCTGTAGCACTTGCAAACCACCAAGACACACTTTCACTGTTTACTTTTTGACTTCAGACACAAAAGAGCAAGGTCAGTTGATTCTTTCAATGATCACTCTTAAAATAAAAACCCTGCAGCCCTTTAAATTTTTGAAAACAAATATTCAATAATATCAGCATTTTAGCAAATTAAGTTGCTCACAGCTTTTCCGTAACCTTATTAATATCTCTATATTTATATACATCTATAGCAAATGTATATATGTATACTTATTAGTAAGTAATGTGCTTCTACTTCTGTCAAATATTGTGCTTTAGGCTACATATATACTCACTAAACATGGAAAAATAAAAGCAAGATAAAAGGATAATAACTGGTTTCTTTATAATTTGGATTTTATTTTTCATGCCAGCTAGAATGGTCCTCTGATAATTAGAAAAGTATGTGATGGGACAGAGAAAACTTTTACTAGAAGGAAGGACACCTGTCCAGCACTTGTGCAAGACAAGATTAGATGGCTTTCTAAGTTAGGAAGAGAAATAAAGTCTTAATATTGTAGAACACTATAATGAAATGGAGAAAAGAAAGTCACAATATGAAAATGTGGGGGTGACATTGTAGGTAACAAATCTGTCATTGCATTGTCCTTGGAAGTCAGCATTCTCATAAGCCATCACCACCATGATCATCACCACCATGACCACCGCCGTCATCACCACCATTGTCACCACCATCACCGCTTTCATCATCAACACCATCATCACTACCACCAGCATCATCACCACCATCACAACTCGCATCTACTCACTACACATGAACAAATCAGGACTATAAATTACTATCGGCTTTTATTACCAGGATCCACATAGACTTCTGATGTGTATCTAAGGTTGTTTTATAACCAGATAAATTTGCTTAATTTCATAGGACTCAAAATACCATGAAGTATGTGACAGAGAACCAGTACTTAAATACTCCACATTCAGATTTCCTTAATCATCATATACCTTGTGTGAATGGGATGAATCAGCAGCCAAAAGCCAGAGCGTACATTAGACTTCGTACAGAAGGGAGTTCAAGAGAGTGAGAGAGCATGGTGAGGCCAGTTTGTCTTTCCCTTTAAAGCCAAGCTACCTCTCATTTGAACCACCTTTTAAATGGAACTATTTTCAGATGTCATCATCTTTAGAAAAGCAACTGAAATGATCAGATTTTTTTCTAAACTTGAAATTCTGTTTCAGATGTTAGTTGTTAGTTGCTAAGGAACCATTATGGGCCAATTATCATTAAAACTGGCTCTGAAATTAGATCTCTGTTGGGAAGAGAATTGTTCTCTCTCTTTTTTAAGACAGATGCTTAGACAAACTTTCTCTTTAGTTAGAGAAGCCTTTTCAGGGTCAGGCAACTGTTTTGTTTCTCTTTATAGCTTAAGAAAAAAGTAAAGGCAAGAATATTTTATGGGAGGAAGGAAAGAAAGAAGGAAGAAAAAAGAAAGAAGAAAGAAAGAAAGTAAGAAAGGAAGGAAGGAAGGCAGAAAGAAAGGAGAATGAGAGAGTAAAAGGTAATTTTGAGTTTCTGCCAAGTTATAGTCCTCCGTAGTATATTACTTTTTCTTCCATTTACTACATGGTACTCCAGTGAATTAGTATGCTACACGTTTTTGTTTCCAGCTGCTTGGTGAACATTTAATTTGTTTTAGAGAATATGAATAAAATTGTTGTAAGTGTATTAAATATTTAGATATTTACTTATGGACATTTCGCATCAGTTTTAAGGTGGCTAGTCATAGATTTGATCCAATAACTTCTCTTTTGCAGTACTGGGGTTTGAGCCTAGGTAACTTCACAATCAGTTACATCTTTAGTTCTATTTTTACTTTCATTTTGAAAGAAGGGCTCTGTAAGGCACTCAGATGCCAAGGCTGGGTTTACCCTTGCAATTTCCCTGCCTCAGCATCTGTGTACTTTTATGACAGAAACAATGACAGAAACAAAGACTTTTTTAGAAGGAGAATAAGGGGCTAATGCCTCAGTCAATTGATTGTGATTTCATAAGCATCGTGAGTAAAAAGTGCATGCAGTACCCGCATACTACCAAGCATCATCCCTTAGTCTAGCCTATAGTAAATGTATTCACAACACTCATTAGTCTGAGCAGCTGGGTAACATCACCTAGCACAAAGCCTATCACATACTAAAAGGTTGGGTATTTCATGGAATTTATTGAGCACTGTGGCTTCATGGTGCACTGTTGGGGATCTATTGTACCCCCTTGCAATTGTGCAACTGACCAGAAGCAGCAGCGCTCAGGTAAATCTCAGCATTGATAGAAAGCACTGGCCACACCTTAGTAGCTCCCAAAGCCAAAACAGGGCAAAGTTGCAACTGAATGAGCACATTATCCAATATAACAACCATTGTTGAATGGCTATTATTTTGCTTAGTGAAATTCTGTAATTTCAAATGTTTTTTTTTCTTTTACTGTTTTTATTTGCTTAAAAATAAAAAGAAAACTTTAAAAAATCCCCTTCTTTCCTATTCTGCTTTTGAATAATTAGCGTCTCTAACATCTCAGTATTTTACATCTGATCAGGGAGACAAGGAGCAAAGTTTCTGATTAGATGAAAAGCAGTTGAAATTTTCTGTCATTGTTTCAGAAACACATGTGATCACTCTACTGGCACCCTGGGCAGTGGTTCTGAATCCATACCAGTTTGCATGTGTCTTCCCATTATTGTGAAAAAGAATACAGATTTCAACAGTCTACCTTCTCCGAGGATTCAATGCATCGCCTAATATCTTGTGTTACAGGATGGGATGTGTTCAGAAGGACACATTTAAATTTTACCCCAGAGGAGCATTGAGATTCTCGTGGAGGAATAGCTGCTGAGATTTTTGTTGTAACCCACAGTTAGGTTTTCCTAAACTCATGAGAACTTTACTACAGAGGAGAATACCACCATTCTGGCTGGTCAATGATCTGACCAGAGGCTCACCAGAACATTATTTTGGTCCTTGGAGCATGAGTAAATTGTGAGCAATTCTACCCTCTGCCTGAAACTCAGAAATACCTCTTTCCCTCTAGAAGCACCATGTCTCTAACTCACATAGTCCAAAAAGCTGTTCTGCCTTTTGAGCTAAGCTATGTGCAAAGGGTACCATTAATGACCTTGACTGTGTCATTTTCTCCTGGGAGTTATTTAGTCCTCATTTTAGTCCCAGTTGTATTTCATTTGCTAGGCTTTCTTAGGCAAGTTGGTATGAAGTGCTGCTGTGTTTTGAATGCCCCTCCAAATCACAGGTTGAACTTTAATTCATCTTGTGAAATATCAAGGAGCAGGATTAGGTAGAATGATTAAGATGTGATGAAGTCATAAGGTCTCTGAGAAGCAGAATGACCAAGACAAGTGCTATGCCCATTTTACTGAAAGTAAAAGCAATATAGATTAAGTTACGTGAAGTGTGCTGCTTTGAGCATTACCACATCTCTCAGCGTATGAGAAACTGGAACATTTTCTCTTCTCAGAGAGAAATCACTAACCTCATCCTAAACTTTAGCCAAAAAATCAATGGGCACTTGGAGGAGCAAATGAGCTCCTCTGAATTCTCTTAAACACACATAGCTTGTCACATAGATGGTGTTACGTTTTGTGTCTAGGTGTCCCTCCAAATCCTCCTGCAGTCATTGGGAAGCTTCTAGACTTTGTGATTGACTCATGATCCTATGCTTGGACTACAGGTGTAAGTGCTACGCCCTCCCGGGGGGGGGAGTAATTTGCATATACTATGAGGAGGGGAAAAAACTTGTTAGCCACAAATGCTTCTCCCTTTGCTCTTTTCTGTTCTCCTCCACCATGAATTGCTGCCTGCTGCCACCTGCGGCTCTGCCTTGGAGCCAGCAGAGTACGGACTGAAACCTCCACAAACTGTGAGCTGTCCTTCCTTCATTTTGGGTGTTGGGTATTTCCTCCTAGCAATGAGACAAAAGTAACTGAGACAGATAGGAGTCAGTAAGTGGGAATGAGAACCACAATATCTTCTGGGAGAAGTTCTCCCCTTTTCCTCAGTAGGGGCCAGTATTTAAGAAAATCTCTGACAGCACTGAGACCCATAGAATAGAAGGTGTGCACAATAAGCTCTGGCTGGGAAATCACCATGACAAAGGAAGCAGGACAGACAGGAGTCTGGAAGCAGCAAAAACAAAGCAAGTGATGTCCAAGAGGAAGGCAATGCAAATCACATTGCAGTTTTGAAGTTTTAGTAGTTTCATTTTTAAAAGTTAAAAAAATTAAATTTAGTTTAATAGAGTTCATTTAACCTACTATATGTAAACTACAATCTAAGCAAATAATATGAAAACCCTTTGATATATTTTGCATTCTTCTTGAACAGTACATTTTGAAATTCAGGGTACATTTTATATTCACAGTGTGTCTTAATTAGGAGAGACATTTCAAGAGCTTCAGCCTTTGAGTGGCTCCCTGTGGGATAGTGTGGGTTTAGGCACTTATGGGAGAAGAACTGCAGCTGCCCCTGACCAGCTACTTTCCACAAGGTTGCTGTGCTTCCAGCCACAGCAGGCATAGGATGAGTACGCACCAGTGAGCTGTACCTGTGAGTCAGTGAGTAGTTATGGGTGATACAACAGGGACATAAAGGGCAGTGAGGATGTCACCAGGGAGCAACAAAACAAGAACCATAGCCACATAATAATGGCCACAAGAACTCTGCTCAATGCCTCTTTCTCTGTCCCTGTTGTATGGAAATAGATTCAACCCGGGCAGTTTAGAGCAGGCAGGAGGACACAAGAATGGGATCTTGCAGCAAATTGAAGCAAATGAAACTGCAGCTAACAGTCTGGAAACTAAAATATATATAATGTCCTTTATTCTGGAAGCCTGTGAAATGGGTCAAGTCAATCACAATTATTTGCTTGTGAATCAGCCTTTGCTTCTTAATGTACTACTAAGAGCACCATGAGGGAAAGAATTAGGACTTGTTCTTTTTAACAGCCCCTGAAACACACAGTATCCCGATTACTGGAGGACATTCAGCCTTGTGGTGGTTCAGATTTGAAATGACCCTCAGATGCCTCAGGTATTTGAAAAGAGGATTGACCTATTCATGAGTTGAGCAGCTCACAGTGCTGGTAGGTGAAGGTGGGGCATACCACAAGGGGTCACTGAAGGTGGGACTTGGAAGCATGCATGTTTATTTTTGGTTGTTTCTCTCTGTGTCTCTGTGTCTCAGCCTCTGTCTCTCTCTGTATCTCTGTCTCTCTGTGTGTCAGGCTCTCTCTCTCTCTCTCTCTCTCTCTCTCTCTCTCTCTCTCTCTCTCTCTCTCTCTCT
>NDGN011518704.1:0-10230 GCA_002564285.1 Tympanoctomys barrerae | reverse complement strand
CAGCCAGCCCGCGCCCCCTGGTGGGCTGAGCTGGCCACACACACAAAATAAATAAATATTTTTAAAAAAAAAAGAAAAGAAAGTAGAAGGTAATATTTTTCCAACTATAACTCCTTCTTATGGTTTAGATCTTAAATGGCTCCCCACATTAAAATTTATGAGTTAAAAACTTGATCCTCAGTAGAGCAGTGATCAAAGGTGGGGCCTCTAAGGAGTCATTGGATCTTGAGGATTGTGCCCTCATGAATGGCTTAATCCACTTGTGGGTTGATAGTTAATGGGTTTTATGGAGAAGCTTTTCTGTTAAGAGAACTCTCTCTCCCCTCCTCTGCTACTTCCTTTCTCTGCTTTCCTGTTCCTATGACAGTATGGCTTTGTTCCACCAAGCTCTACCTGTCAGGATGTCTGGCCTCTTTATTTTCTTATGTATTTATGTATTTTGTACAGAGTTTCACAACACAACTCAGACTTGTAGTGATCCCCCTGTTTTCAGCCTCCCTGAGACTTGATGAGACTAAGTCTCCTTGGACTGACATCACGAACCAAATTCCAACAACCAAGATGAGTCTCCTTTGAAGTTGCTTATATCAATTTTATCATCTTGGCAAGATCAAGCTGATAGCATACATGCTAAGGATGATAACTGTGCACCTGTAGGCCAGGCATTCGCCACCGTGTGCCAGTCCTTGTCACCTGAATATTGTTCATGACTGCTCAGGAATGCTATTGCAGAGTCTAGGAATTGTGACAGAGGGGCGCTCAGGGGACAAAGCTAAAAATCCGTAATATCTGGTCCTAGAGAGCAAAAGCTTTGGTAGCACTTACTATGGATAGACGCAAGGAGATAGACTGCTCATTTGTATGTGTTTTAAAATTATCTCAACTATTTGAGTGTAAGGACACTTAAGTTACACTAATTGGCACTTTCTTGAGGTCTGTATCTCTAAATTTGCTATCTCTACCCAGCAAATGTGCTAAGCAGATGTACTAAGCATATGTGCTTTACAAATATTAAATCATTTAATGCAATTATTGATTATAGAGTTTGAGAAAGGAAAAATGAAGCAGAGACAGGAAGTCACTTGGCCAAGATTCAGAAGGATTTTTTTTTTTTCTTGGCTGCCTCAGGATGCCTTAAGGGCAGGTCTGGAAAGGCATGAGGATCTGGGGATTGAACCACAATACCCTGAGCCTGACTGCCTTTGCTTAAGCAGTCACTTAAACAACCGAGCTAATGGGCTGGCCCAATTTGCCCAAGATTGCATAAGGACTGAGTGCAAAAGGACCCTAGCACTCTGATGTAAATGCCAGTAGTCCTACTACAGAAGCTAAGCTTTTTCACTGTGCTCCGCATCTTACATAATGCCTGGGCACTTTACCGAGAGCAATAAACCAGGCACTTTGCTCTCAGCTGTCTTCCTTTGACACCTGCATTGGAATTGGGCCTCACAAAGGTGGTGACATAGCAGAACTTAGTACCCCTAAATTTCCAAAAGTACACATGAATACAACTTCCTTTATATTGTGGCTAATTGTGACCAAAAGGAAATCTCCTAGAGAAATATTTAATCCTTCCCATAACTGCATCAGTTGAAGATTTCAAAATTAGAACTGCAGATATTTACTCAACCTATCTACTTAATCCACTTTAAAGTACAGTGTGAAGAGCTTAATGAGGTGAAGAAAATATTAAAATACTTGATTCCTGTGTCGTGTAGTTCTCAGAAGAAAGAATAAAAAAAACAACAAAATAAAATTGGAATAAAATTCTGGAAGAAGATAAGTGGTTCACAGTTTGACCTCTTAAATAACCAGGCTCTAACAAGAAGCAAGTGTGGTCTAGTCTCAGGGGTAACAGCTGCCCAGTGGGGGCTGGGGGAGGCATACTCAGCCTCTGCCATGTCCAGCTACCATCCATTGCCCTACTGTGCTCATGGGAAAGTAGCCATTTGTTTCAAGATGCTATCAATACTCTGAATGTTTTGGTTACACTAGCTGAAAATTTAAAGACCTAGAAGGCAAAAAGTTACATTTCTTGGCTCCCAAGGAGTGAGGAGCAAGAATATCTGGCTTCTTGTCACCAAGCTTCACTAAGGACACCTTCACATTCAGAAGTGTTCAAGTCCTGGGTAGCCAACACACACACACACACACACACACACACACACACACACACACACACCCCTATATAAAATCACATAGTTATAGATATGACCATGAGCAAGCTTAGCTTTCCTGTGGATAGTTTTTAAAGAGCTTACCTTTCTCTAGATCTCTTGTTTATAATTCAGAAGTGATTTCTGTGCCTACTAGTTAGTTTCCACACGTATTTTTAGTTGACATGCCAGAAAATGTCAGCAGTTTGGGGGTAAACTTTACGCTATTATTTATTTATGTATTTTAATTGTAGAAGGATTTTTTTTCTACCTCAGGCTGCCTTAAGGGCAGGTCTGGTGCAGCTTGTGGAGCTGGCAATAGAACCACAGTCATCTGCACCTGACTGAATTTGCCCAAGCAGGTGCTTTAAACAACTGAGCTAGCTGACATGCCCCCTACACTGTTATTTTTAACACACAGGCTTTGTATTAATATTGTATGGATCATAAGTTAATAGGAATGTACAATTTTATGCCAAAATGATTCCTTATACCCAGAGAAAAACCTTGCATTCAGAAATTTACTTTACTGTCACCACTGTTCAATTGGTATCAAACATCTAAAGGTAAGGATCTAAACAAGGAAATACATCAATATGTCAGAAATCTGATTCATACTCTTGTGAAGAAATAGAAAATGACTTTTGAGATGTATGTATGATTTGACTTTTTGTACTTGTAATTGGTATCATACTTCATTACCTCTTCTTTCATTCATTCAACAAAATTTATTGATTTTTTCTTTTCTTTTTTTTTTCTTTTTCTTTTTTTCTTTTTTTTTTCTTTTTTTTTTTTGTATTTTAGGGAAGGGCCCACAGGGTGTTCAGGTTCTCACTACTAGCTTGGACTCGTAGTGATTCTTCTGTTACAGCCTCCCAAGAGCTGGGATTACAGGCGCCTGCCACCACACCCAGTCTCAATTGCTGTCTCAGCTCACCCCGGGGGCGGGGCAGGCACAGCAGGCCTAGGGATAGAACCCCCAGCTCCTTCGCCTGCTTGCAGATGCTTTAATCTGCTGAGCTATTTGTCCCACCTTAGCAAATACGTATTGAGAGTGGGCTTAGTTCCAAGGTATAGCACAGAGAGCAAACACTAGTACCATATTCTCAAAACAGAAGATGCTGATTTTCCAGAAATTAGTACTGAAAGAACTTTGAGAGAACTTCTCGCCTGTTATTACGGTTTGTGTCTAGATGTCCCCTCAAAGCCTCATACAGTTTTCGATAGGGCTGTTTTGGAGTTGGCCAAGTTTGGTGAGTGTGATGCTGGGCTCAAGGGTGCGTGATTACTAAATCGGCCTGCTTGGCACCCTATTCACAGTGGTCCAGATACAAAATAAAGGGGACAGAAAGACGCTGTTAAGTCTCCTCGTTGGCTTTTGTCGTCTTCTGCCTACCATGAATTGGCCTCTTCGGTGAAGGCCTCTTGCCTTAGAGCCAGCTGATTATGGACTGAAACCTCTACAAACTGTGAGCTAAAATAATCTTCCTGTTTTTAAGTTTGGTTGTCAGGTTTTTGTCTTAGCAACAAGAAAAGTAACTAAGATAACTGTCAAAATGCCAATTCTACTTCTTAAATGACTGAAACACTTGCTTTATACTGTTATCTTAATTCAGTTAAACAACTCAGAAGTGTGGTAAAGTTTTAAAAGAACACCTCTGAGTGTACCATCTTTTTTTCAATGTTTGATGTTTTCCATTTATCCTCAAAGGAATGCTTCCCCACCCGCTGAATCTGGACCAAGAATGACTGACAAAATGATGTGTAAATGTGGAACCTGGACCTTACCTGGGCTTGTTGGATTTTCTTCAGTTATCATGGAGCCCTTCTTTTAGTTATTGTGGAAGTGATGCCAGGTGGTACAGAAGCCTAGGTTAGCCCCCTAGAGGATGGAAGACTTCCCAGAAGGCAACTGTGGAGCCCAGCCACAGCCGATGGGATCCATCAGGCTGAGGAAGCTACCTCAGACTTCCAGCTGGAAGTTCTGGCTAGCAGATGGCCGCAGCCACATGTGTGCTCCCTGGCCACTCAGCCTTCAGAGCTGTGAAAATAATACAACAATATTGCTTCAGGTTACTAAGTATATAGATGGTTTATTATGCAGCAATAGGTAATCAGAACAGGGAATATTTATAAAACATCTATTACCACAAAACTTACCACTTGTGGGTTCAGATTCTCTCATCAGGTCCAGTGGGCTCATGTTTGTCTATAATTATTGATTTCCTCAAAGTGGATAGAATTCACTTACCTGATTGGATGAAGCACTTCCACTTGGCATCATCCTGGAAACTTCAGTTTCCTCCTCATGTATGCGACCCCCTTTTCTCAGAAAACAATCGTGGATCGCCACATAGCTATAGTTATACAGACTAACAGAAAAATTACATTTTTTATAATTGTCTAATCATAATTTTAGAGAAGGAGAGACACAGGGGGAGAATGATTCGGGCAAAACTTTTGGCCCCCTTGTCTGTAACTTCAAAGGTGACAAAGCATTTGTGAAGCTCCGTAGCAAGCTGTTTCTAACTACATGAGCCTGCTTGTATATTTCATGAGTAAAGCTTGCCCAACAGAAACTGGAAATCCCCACAGAACTCAAGTTTTAATAGAAAGGCCCCAAATTTATGTTTTTATTAAGAAATAAAAGTTTGGAGATGAGGGATGTAGCACAGCGGGACAACACTTGTCCAGCAAGCACAAGGACCACGTTTGATTCCTGATGTCAAAAACAAAACAAAACAAAAACCAATAACAAGAAAGAAAAGTTAGTGTAGCTTGCTAAGTGATTTCTGTTAAGACACATGCTTATAAACATTTAAGAAATAAATTAAAACCAAATCAGGTTTTACATATTTCCCCCACATATGTATAAACATATGCTTCTGCTCAGAAAATCCTAACAACTCTGCCTGTCTTCAGCACAGCCCAGCAAAGAGAGTCTCTGTGACAGATTTCCAGCCCCTCGCCTACCCAAATTTATACCCAAAATGAATCTATGCATTGCGAAGCACTGGATGGAGTGGGGTCTGAGAGTCAAAACAGGATTATCTTTTCCAGTCTCTGAGGAAGAACATTTTGCTTCCTGTAGGTAAAATAGTCAAGGTATCTTACCTATGTTGCTTCTTAGCTTCTTCTGTTTTGTTTTTCCATAGAATGAAAGTTGTCTTCTGCTCCATGTCAGAAAGGGAAATAGAATGACTATATGCATAGAAAATTGCATGTTAAATTTTTATTTCTTGTCATTTTCACAGGAAAGCCAAAAATAGCAGTCTACCCCTGCCATATTTTCCTCTGACAGGAAAAATTCTATTAAATGATGCCTTAACTTGTCTCATAAAAATTAGACTCATATTTCTAAAATTGCAAAGATCCACCCAATCTTGCTTATTACATAGCAAACTGATAGGCATGTTGAGATCATACTTTGTCTTTTTCAGTAAGGAGGAAACTTAAGATTTTCACTTGCCCCTAGAAGTTATTAGAAACAGACAGGACAGTTAACTATACTTTCAAATTATATTATAAAAAGAGAATATCAATTGCAGGTGTGATCTTTTAGAATTCAAATTGTTGCTTGAATTTCACCTAGAATTTAATACATTCAGTCCCAAAGTAAATACTGCTAAGCAAGCTTGAGCTAAGCTTAACAGAACTTAACATGTTCAGTTATAATATTTGTTTAAGAAGAATCATATCTGGCTCTTCTTACAGAAGTATATTTGAAACAACCCGTTGGAGCTTTGCTTCTCAGGTGAATGCCTTTGTCTCGTATAGAGTGTTCATTACTCTATCTAGGAGTTGTCTATTAGCCAGGGAACTGGGAAAATACTTTATTTCAGGATCTATGTGAGACACTGGAATGCATTCATTTTCCAAAGTCCAGTAAAACTGTTTATGATAAATCACAGCTTACTGGTTGCATTGAAACAATATGTATATCAAAACAATGAGAAAAAGCTTTGAGTTATTTCCAAGTACAAACCATTTCATTCTATAGATAATCTTGGCCAGATGTTCTCCATCTTTCTGAGCACAACATAGGCTGTTGTGTAATTACCCACTAATAAAGACTTTCCAATTAGAACCTCCTCCTGATGATGAATCGGTATGTTTGAATTAGTAATCCAATTACTAATCATATCGTCTCTATAACAGTACTCATATATTGTTCTCTTTCTCTGTCTTATCTTTCCACATAGCATCTTTCTGTCTCTATCATCTTCCTATTTAATCTTATCATGTAATATTTACCAAAAGTTCAGTAGAAACACTCGTTGGGAAGGACTGCTTGCCGAATGTGGAGCCCATGAAAACATCATCCATCCCTCCACATTTTCTAGTTTCTGTGGGAATAATCAGATCTGAAAAGAGCTAGATACATGGAGCGCACGGCATTGCCAACACTTCATGCTCTCACAGAATTGTCTAAGTAAATTACCCTTTGATGTGGCGCCATCACACTAGATGGGAAGATTGGCCTGACAGCAGGGTCTCTTGCAAGGATGCAGTGGAGACTTTTGCTTTCTAAGTCTGTTATTTAGGAGGGACTCTGAAACTAAGGACTCCTAGGTTTTAGTGAACAGAGTAGTGCTAACAGCTACAGTGACTGAGTAGACATAGTTGTGTAACTGGAAGGTTTCTTAGTTTAGGGTGACACCTAGAAACCGGATCCAGTTTCATGGTATACGTGTGTATATATTTCATAAATATGTTTTTGCAAATTTCCCAACCTATTCATTGTCTCCACCCTTTCTATTATCCCCTTTTGTTGCAACTTTCATTTAGTTTGTGCTCTCTGTAGGATACATGCTAGGCCAAGATACTGTGTTCAATTGAATTCTTACAAAACACTAATGGTATTACCTCTGTATCTATATACAACAGAACACAATGTCATCACATTGTGGTGTTTCTTTTGTTTAGTGGAAGAATTCAGATTTCTTTCTAAATGTGCTCTCAGTGATCCCAAACATGTAGGGAACAAAGTCTAGATAGTAATCATATTGCTCAGTTCATGGTATGGGCAAACCTTATTAAAATAAGAAGAGCCTGACATTATAGTTAAGAATGATCAGCAACAGCACTGCTTATTGATTAGTTCTCTCTCTCTCTCTCTCTCTCTCTCTCTCTCTCTCTCTCCCTCTCTCTCTCTCTTTGAACCAGGGATTGAACTTAGATCCATGTGCTTGCCAGGAAAGCACTTATGCTACTGAGCCATCTCCCCGGCCCCTTGATTAGTATTCTCATTGCACCAATGAGGAAACTGGGGTGCAGAGGTTAAGACACATTGCAAGACCTGAAGTTGGTGTAGAGCTGAGATGTAAACCTAGATGCTTTGCTTTCAGACTCCAGGAGAACAAGCAAGGCCTCGTCCAGCTAGAGTGAGAGCCTTCTTTGAACACCACCTGAACTCGTTGAGGGACATGTGAAGGGGGATGTGCTTAGCTTACCTGCATTACATGTACACTTATTTGCCTTTTTGTCTCTGCTCAATAGAAAAGATCTTAATGGTGCTAAGGTAAAAAGAATTTTTCTACTTAATGGAATATGTAGTTCTGCTTGGAATTGGGGAAAAGGTTAGACGACTTAAACATTCCTTTCTGCCCCAATTCAACTAGGTTAAAAGCTCCTTCAGGACAGAGACTATACTAATGAGATTTGAGAAGTAATAAGCCTGAACTGCACTTATCTGACTTGTTAGTGTCCCTTGGCTTCTCGCGAGTCACAGAGCTGGACAGTTTTCATGTTACTGCTGTGCCTCTCCATTAATGAAGGATGACTTCATTTCTTTTACAGTGTGTTCTGCTCCAGTCCTAAACCACACCCATTGGTGGCTTCCTATTAGCAGCACTGTTTTCAAATTTTGGACAAAAGTGAGCAGGGCAAAAACCTAGTTCCTGTTAACCTGCTAGAGGATGGTGTGTGTTGGGAGAGGGCTGGTTATACACTTGAAAGTCTGGGCCAGTTCAAGTGAATCATTTGGTTTAATATCTGATTTGATTAGTACTTCTGGCTACAAGTGAATACTAATCAGGTTAAAACAAAATGGAAAAATTAAAAGTGTGCCAATATCTTAGAACCCTAAAGTAAACTGCGTATCCAGTTTCAATGATTTCATGATAATACTCTTCTATCTTTCTTACAAAGTTGCCAAGCACTCAGTAAGAGACAGTGGATCCAACTCACTTCTCAAAAGAGAGGGAAAGAAGAAGGAAGAGGGAAGAGAGAAGAGAAAGGAGAGATGAGAGAAGGAGAGAGGGAGAGAGAAGTGAGAAAAGAGAGAAGACAGAAGAGAGAACTGTTTTGTGTGACTTTTCTTTGTTTATTCAATTGTGCAGCAAATAAAGTGGCCATTAATGAGTTATGTCAATAATAAAACTGTTAAAATGCAGATATTTGGGAGAATAGTCATGGACTCTTTAGAAACAAGTACTTATGACTTGATCTTGGTAGTACAAACTCTAGCACATCGCCAATTTAAAAAAATGTTCAGTCTTCCCTGTGTGGATCTTCCTTTTGCCCGATTGTAATCTGTGTAAGGGTGAAAGTCAGTGTTTAAAGTGATCAGTTTTTAAGCCAATTTAGAAAGAGTTGTATCTTCCAGAAAAATCACCCCTTCTCAAGCACTGGCTTCTCAGCTGCTTAGAAAAGTCAGGCAGGGCTTGTCATGCCGGCGATCAGGTTGTAGCCTCTCTGTGTACAGAGTTAAGACTATATCAACTATGGCCATGTGCTTTAGACTAATAAGGCAAGGTATTGTCCTCCGCACACTGGCCTTTGCATAATATGTTGTTTTATGCCACCACAACACAGAAGTTTCCAGGGTCATAATGGAATAGCTGTGTACCATGCGGGAAATATGGCATATCTGGTATACTGGGTATGAACGGGTAGGGACTGTGAACACAGATTGCCTGTGTTCGTGGCTTAGCTCCACTGCTAAGTGTGGGTCTAGTTAAGTTTTGTAAGTTTCCTGTGTCTATTTTCTCCTAGCACAATCCACCTCTTAACAATATAAGAAGTATGAGCAAGATGGATATTTAGAATTTTAGAAAGTGCCACCTACACATTAGCGACTATTATCACTTCACACAGACCCCACTTTCTCTTTCTCTCCCTTTCTTTCCCACTCTCCTCTCTCTCCCCCTCTCTCCCCCTCCTCCTCTCCCTCTCCCTCTCCCTCTTTTCTCTTCTTTCTTTCTGTCTGTCTTACTACAAGTCTCAGGTCTCACCACACAGCTCAGACTCCTAGTGATCCTCCTGTTTTCAGCCTACCCAGCGCTGGGATTATAATTAATTGTGTACCACCATGCCTGGTCTTGTAGCAGGCTCAGCATACCCGGTAGCAGGGCTAGCAAGCATGTGGTGCCAGGGATCAAGCCTTGGTCCCTGCACTTGCCTAAGCAGATGCTTCGTCTGCTGAGCTATCTTGCTGGTCCCAGGCCCCCTTCAGTGTGTGCCTCATTTCCACACTCCTGCAGCCTTCGTCATCTTGCCCACCACTCTGTAAGCTGGTCTCTCTATCTTCTCTCCTTTAGAGTGAGTCTTCAGGTAGGTTCCTTGTTAATCCTCCTGAAGTACTGTTTTCTGATACTTTCTATCAAAACAGTGTTTCCATTAAATTCTTTTTTCCATGCCACCTTGTCTTGGAGCTAGCTGATTATGGACCAAAACCTCCACAGACTTGGAGCTAAATAAACCTTTCCTACTTTAATTTTGGGTGTTATGTGTTTTATCTCAGCAATGAGAAAAAAGGAGCCAAGACACAGGGTAAAATTTGTTTTTCTTTGTCTGACATTTAAGATTCTCTGCTTCACTATCAACTTATATTTGCAACTATTTCTTATTTTTACTCTTTTATAGTGAGTTGGATAGAGTGTATGTATTTATTTATTGACTTACTATGTGAAAGTGGACTGGAGAGAGAGGAGAGCTAGATAAAAGGAAGACATGTGCTATGAATTCTCAAATCACAAATCAAGAGTTCTGAAGTTGTTTTAAGGAAGACTTGTCCTAGCCTTCTAAGGTCAATTAAGACTCAGGACATATGAGAACTTGTACTGTAACATCA
>NDGN011518703.1:893-15739 GCA_002564285.1 Tympanoctomys barrerae | reverse complement strand
TCAGGGTCTCACTACTAGATCAGACTCATAGTCATCTGCCTGTTTACAGCCTCCCAAGAGCTGGGATTACAGGTCACGCCACCACGCCCAGTCTCAATTGCCGTCTCAGCGCGCCCCGGGGGCAGGGCCTACATGGCCAGGGATAGAACACCCAACCCTTGTGCCTGCTTGCAGGTGCTTTATATATGTTGTAATCTGAGCAACTACTTTGAAGATAACAATATGCAATATAATAACCATTGTTAATTTTCCATTATCTTATTTTGAAATTCTATTATTGTTTTTATTGGTTTTTTTCTCTTTAAAATATAAAAAGAAAGAAAAAAATGTTCCCAAGGTCACACAACTTGTGAAGTGGCCCAGCTGAGATTAAAACCCAGGCACACAGTCAGCCTCTGTGTTTTCCTTTATCTCTATACATGGTAAGGGGTGGTGATGTAGAATTTCAGAACTCCATTTGTTAAATGAGGCTTTGGTCAAAACCCCTCAAGCCAGTGCTGCTAGGATACCCATACACACAAGCACATTGCACAGCCTACTCACTGTAAAGCACTTGGGAGAGGTTCATGGTCATTCTCAGGGGCTCCTCAAGGTCTCTGTGAGTGACTTCACATGTGATCTGAGACAAGACATCTTCTGCAGTCAGTGTCACCCACGCCTTGCTGGTAATGGAGTAAGTGCCATTAGCATCAGCAGCTTCATAGTGGGCTGAGGCTGGATGTTCATCACTGTTCTTAAACCAGGTGACATTGAAGTCCCCAGAGCTGAAGGGGCCAGCAGTACAATTGAAAGGTTCTGATATTTCTGGAATTATCCTCTGAGACGGGCCCATCAGAGAAATGAAGGGCTGCCCGGCTGCAAAAGACAGTGATTATGTCCACACACAGAGAGTGGGGCACATCCAGCACTCAGATTGCAAGAGAGACACATGGTATAAAGGCCCCAGGGACTTACTATCTATCATGTGCTTGGTTCTAGCCTCAGGGAGTTCACGAAGAGATAGCAACAAATAGGAAATACAGATCAAGTCAAACCTCAGGCTCAGTGTTCTTGGAAAACTCAAAGAACACAGAGATGCTAGAAGTACTCATTCTAAAAACATGATCCAAGAAATATATTTTAAGCTAAAATTGATAAAGTAATAGGAACCAGCCATGCAGAAGGGTCCAGGAAGATCTTTCTGGATGGCAAAAATATCAGGTAAAAAGGGCTTCCCATGCGAACAGCTTAGAAGACCCAAGAAACCAAGAAAGCTGTAGGATTTGAGTATGAGTGGTCAAGAGGCCTTGACAGAAAGAAGCCCTGTGGGACATGGTAGCAATTGTGACTCCATCCTGTGTGACCATAGCTATTATGAGACTTTAAACACAGGTTCAAGGCAATCTCATTTGTGATTTTAGAGAGGCCAGAGCAGAGGGTGGAAGGGAGCAAGGAGCCAATCAGGGATGCTGAGGTGACAGTAACCTGCTGGGGATAATGAGAAACAGAAGGACTAGAAATATATTTGGAAGATCTAGCCCACAGAATGACAGTGGAGTAAATGGAACATGAGGAGTAGAAGGCATTCTGGACTGGATAGATGGTGGCTCTATTCTTTAGATGATCAGAATTAAATAATGACCACATAGAGACAGGAATGGCCAAGAGTCACAATGTCCATTTTGCACATAAATGTATAATGTCTCAAATGTGGAGTCAACAAGAATAGTTGGCCCTCCCAGTCAGATTTCTCCTGTCAACACTGATCAAGGCATTCTTGCCTCATTTGTTCACCTTAGATGACAAGGATTTTTCTCCACACTGGGAAGCTTCATTCACCTTGTAGTCAGGACTGTGCCAGAGTATTTCCTGCTCCTAACTTCAGTTCTGCTTCCTAGAGTCATCCCAGGAAAACTGCAGAACAAGAGTTGTCCCTTCTCCTGAGGACAGCCCTCCAGACATGCACAGCATGGCTGTGCACTGAACCACTGCTCTGCACCAAGCTGAGAGCTGAGCACAGGGGCTACAGCAACAGGACCCTAGATCTTGAGCCTCAAGATCAGGAAGCAGGGATGGAAGACAGACATATACACCAGCAATGACAACATGGGCAGGGGTGGCAAAGGGCTGCTCAGAAAGGCTGTGGATATGTGTCCCTTCAGCCCACGGCTCTGGTACTCAGGCACTGCGCTTCCCTCTTATTCCCTACCTGCTCACAGCTCACTGTGGTTTATAAGCACTTTCAGGTGCATATGCTTATTTTACCCACAGTCCTATTGTCGGAAGTTGCTATGGTTATTTGCACTTCCTAGAAAGGGAGACATACTCAGAAAGCCTTAGTGACTTTCTCAAGGATGCCCAGCCTGCCAGTGATGAGAGGTGAGTGGGTTAGTCTGACTTAGTTCAGGACTCATCACTCAGGGCATTTCTCTGCCTGTCCTTCCCATCTGCACACACTCCCTGACCCAAGCCAGAATTCCAATCAGATAATACTGGGGGATCCTTTTTCATCACCTGGCCTCACCCAGTCCCCTCTCCTGTGTCATGTCTTCTTTCTCTGATTCCCAAGCTCCCACCCTTTTCCTACAAGGTCCACACACAGGAAGAGAGGCAAAACACCACCTGGTGGGCAGGAAAGGTCTCAGCCATATCCTCTAGGTCTGTCACCCACCTGCAATGCAGGGAGCTGCACTTGGCAATCCCGAGGTCTCTGTGCTGAGGGTCTGGTGGTCAGGACACAGAACTCACCTGTGAGTCCCAGCAGAAGGATGAACAAGAGGGTATACAGGGTCCGCCCAGGTGTGGGAGACATGCTGAGAACCCCGCTGTACCCTTGATCTGAGCTGGCCACAACCTGGGTGAGGCTCTGATCAGTCTAGAAGCCACCACCTAGTCTTCTGCCAGCCTAGGGCTGCCTTATACCTCCTGATGTCCACCCCTACTCAGGCCTGGAGCAGAGCTATGAACCAGAGAGAAGTGGTCACTGTGGCAAAGGGCACCACCTAGACCACTAATTCACAGTTAAGGAAGTGGCTACTGCTTCTGGTGCCCACGATCCAGACAAGCTCCACCTAGATCTTCCAGCCACAGAGCCAGCCCTGATGCTGTGAGCTTTGGGGGTCTACCCTCTCTGAGGTTCCTCCACAGTGAGCAGACACCACTGAAAGCCTGCCCTCTCACAGCCCCTGGGACAGCTTTTGGAAACAGAGAAGCAATCTGTGGTGGTCCTAGTAAGGCTGGTAAACTGAGTCTGGACAAATATGACCAAACACAGAGCATGGACCCCACAACTTCCAGTACCTCCTGTTCTAGAGAGTGAATTCAGGGCCTCAAACTGAGCTTCATCTCCAGATCATTTTTAGTTTCTTTTATTTTGAGACAAGGGCTCAATAAACTGCTAAGTTGTTCAGACTAGGCTCCAACTTGCAGTCTTTCGGCCTCAGCTCCTGGAGTGCTGGATTATAGGTGTGAGCATGGACTTCAAAACCTAACTGCAGATCTTTCACTTAACTAGGCTCACACAGGATGTAATGGGCCTTTCCTGCTACCAGGGACCATCTAGTGACTTCTAGCTGCAAAAAAGTGAATTGAAATGCAGCTGCTTGTTTCCCTGATCTGCTGATGAAAACACCCACTCCTGGGTCTCTCTCCAACCTTACTTCATCCGGAATCCTGACAGCTCATCCTGACATGCAGATAAATACACTGATCCATTTTGTTAGTCCCATGAAAAAAAAACATCTTGCCACAAATTTTTTTTCCCCTGCTATACCCAGAGGTCAACACAGTGCTGGGCACAGTAGGAACTGCATTGTAAATGGGCCTTTTGGATCCTCAAGATTGAAGATGAAGCAGTTCCCAGCATTTGTGGGTGCACATTCAGCTAATTTGGAGAAGTGTGAAAGGTTAGCAGCCAGGATGGGGTTGGAGAGGGGCTTTACAAAGCTCCCCTTTCTCCCAGCCTCCCCTACAGCCCAGCCAGGCAAAGATCTCCAAGAAAATAACTCCCAGAGACCAGTGCCTGCAGGAGTTGGCTGCTCTTTCTCCATGCAGCAGGCATAGACTTTTTGGTCTAGCTTCATGCTCCCCTGTACAAAAGAAAAGGGGAACTGAAAAGAGACCAGTGGTAGAGTAGCAGCCTGAATTTCCTCTATGCAAACTGGCAAGGAGAGAGGTCTTTTGAAAGGTCTGTAAGGGAGGACAGAGATAAAGCCTAGAACTTCACTCTGTGGCTACACAGATTCTATGATCAGCGCTGTAAAACTGCACCATTTCCTTGGAGAGACTATACAGTGCCATTCCACCACACAAGCACTTGCACATATGCATGTGCACATGCACAGCCCTCCTGCAGATTCCCACCAGTAGCCTCACAGCCCCAACCCCAGGCTGCTGCTTCTCCATTCCACCCCCAGTCAATAAAACCCTGCTGAGGGGAAGAGGTCCACTCTTTCTCATCTTCCCTCCCAGAACTCACTACACCAGAAGGTGGCAGAGACCTCCACAGGGAATCAAGAAGGAACATAAAACACCTCACCTGTATCCCTCCACATTCTTCAGTAGAGATCCAGGGCAACACTGGCCAAGTTGACGAGAGGTGGTAGGCACTAAACTGATGGTTGGTGTTTTATGCTGAGCTAGTTAGACCTGGACCTCAAACAGGTCCCAACAGAATGGCTATTTTCCAGTTTAGAGAAATTATCCATTCAATGTCATTCATTCACTCAGCATTATAGAGCACATTTCTGCAGGAGTCCAGAAATGATGAGCTATGTCTGAGGGACAGAAGATCAGGAAAGAGAAATTTGACAGAGTTGAATTGAAATCAGTGTACAGAGGTATAAATAAATCCAGTGCAGGTGGGCACCTTTGCCAAGTTCAACTGTTTGACCAAGGGATTGACCAACACCAAACTGTGGTCAACTGATTTTACCTCCCCAAACTTCTGATGCTACATCTGTAACCATGATGTCTATCTAGTACTGTCTAAACCTTGTGCACATAGAATCCGGACTTTTGTTCATAAACTAAGAATCTAATAAATATAAGTTTCCATCCTAACAAGTGTGAGCTTCTCCAAATCCCTCACATCTCCTCTCCCTGTTAATTTGTCCTGTGTCCTGCACCTGGCTCACCTCTGTCCTAGTAATGTAGTGTGAACCACACATAGAATTTTAGATTTTACATAGTCTACATTTAAAAGATTTTAAAATATGAAATTAATATTTACTAATACAACATTTAATCCAATATTCAGTTGTATCATGTCAACATGCAAGCAATAAAAATATTGTGTTAATTTACATGTTTTTTGTCTTGTTTTGTTTGTTTTTTGAAATAAGGTCATGTTAGGTAGTTCAGGTTGTTCTTGAATTTGTTATATAGCCCAGGCTTGCCTTGAACTTGTGGCAATCCTCCTGCCTCAGTCTCCCAAGCACCTCAGTTACAGGCATGTGCCACCATAAACATGCTTTCTCTTTTTAAGTCTTTGAATTTCTTAAAAGTAAAAATGCTTTGTGGAACAAGAAGCAACACAATCATTATATTGCTTTAATTTTAAATTTTAAATTTCAATTAGTTAAAATCAAATAGAATTTAAAATTCAGTTGCCCAGAGGCACTAACCACATTTCAAACACTCCATAGCCCCAGCATTTATCATAATTGTGTTAAAGTTTTAATTTACAATTAGTTGCATCAGGACTCTTTCCCTTATTAGACTTTAAGCCCTAGGGTTGAGGACCACATCCTTGCTCACTACTGTGAATAAATGCCAAGTACATAGTAGTGTTCAGTGAAAGTGTGTTGAATGAACAATGAACCCATGGATAGATGGTTGTATACAAGGATGGCTGGATTGGTGGATCCACTGATCAATTGATTGATCAATCTGTGGATCTATGGATTGATGGACAGATGGGTGGATAGATCCATGAAGATATAAAAATAAAAAGAAGATATGTTCTGTGGAATAAGAGAAAAGAGGAAGCCAAAGAAGGTTTCCTGGAGAAAGTATCTGCCTGCTAGGTTTATACACCTGTAGGTTCTGGCCTGAGTACAAACTGCTAAATTATCATGGCCCTGATTCAACATGGCTGAATCCCAAAAACAACAGCTTATGGTCCCGATGACCACTTCCTACTTCTTCCCCACCCCAGTCCTAGATATCTTTCCTACCCACATAAGGGAGCCCCCAATTAGCTACTTGAGTGTCACTGAATCTGTCCTTTAAACTCTGCCCCTATCAAGTTCATAGTCTCAGTCTCCCTGTCTCAGGTCAGAGGATCCCCATCAATCATTTCTGTGTCCTCCCCAGTGGCAATAAAGGCCTTTCCTTCCCTTTCTTTTACTTCTCCTTCTCTAGTGCACTAAAAAAACTAATAGTCATGCCACTTAAAGAGAGTGGGGGTAGACTGGAGACACCATAGCTGGACTGCAGGAACTGGGAAGTTGTGGGCAGCCTGTTTTGTGAGGCTGGAAGGCTCTAGAAGAAGTGGGAACATCGGAGTCTTTCCATCAGTGGGCTGAGGGGAACCAAGGTACCCACAATGCTGACTCAGAGCACAGAAAACTACCAACTTTGAGGAGTCAGAACAACTTGAAGATGAAGTGTTTTACCAGCTCAAGGAGAGGCAAGCCTTGCTGGTGAAAGAAGGAGAAACAACCAGGGAACAATTTGTTAAAGTTAACAATTCAGCATAATTGTGCACCCTTGTTCAGCAGAATACACTGCCTTTTTTGCTTTCTCAAATAAAACTGGCAGGTTAAGTTAGTTTTAAGCTTCATTCCAGTGAAGCCTCCTGACTTCCTCATAAAGATATTCTTTCTCTCATGTCTTTATTTCTCTTGTGGCCCAAATGCAGCAGAACTGGATCTTATTTACCCTGTAAGTATAACCTCCAAAATCCTTCATAGTAAGTATGGGCCTCTGTCCTGGCCTCAGGAGCCCAGAGATCAGAGAGTGACAGAAAGCCCATAGTGGCTCAGAAAATGTATTTTGATGGTTCCTAAAATCTAGTTCTTTGCCACAAGGACCCACATTTTTTCATCCTCAACCTATCTTCTTAGATAGGACTCAGATCCAGACTACATGGGCTACCCACAGCATTCAGAGGATCTGTAAACACAGAGCCATCTCTCCCCAAAATGATGATCCAACCCTTTGATGGCAGGACCTTTCCTTGTCCACTTGCTCCTAAATCTTTGATGCCTGGCATACACCATGGTGAAATGAATTCACTTCATTATCAATTTACTCACTCCTGAAACTTTACAGGGCACAAGAGGTGACCCTACTGAAGGGACCAGGACATGACTGAAGAGAATCTTGGGAAGTTCTACAAGGACAGTGGCCCAGAGAGTGAGAAATACAGCATCAGGGAAGGGAGGAGGGGCATCTCCAAGCCACAGCACTTTGCTGTGGTGGAAGCAGATTAAGTGACCAGTGGTCACAGGGGAAGCCTCATGGCCCAGTCAAGCAGGCTGTGGTGAGAAGTGAGGATTGTAATCCCTGAGCAATGCTTTGGGCAGAGAAAAGTCTGGATGGGCTCCCATTTGCAAACTAAAGGTGGCAAGTGGGGGGAATGGCTAGGAGGATTTCAGGAGGGGAAATGAGGAAGCAAGAGGAAGAGGCCACTGCAACTTGAGACAGGAGTCTGGGTTGGGACAGACAAGTAGTGGGAAAGGAGAGGGATTTACAAATTGGCAGAATATAGACAGTTTTGGGAAACACTGTATAAGGTAGGGCTTCCTCAGAAAAAAAGAGACAAAGAGACAAGGGGAAGGAAAGGAGGGAGGAAAGGAAGAGGGTCCTGGGCTAGGTGTAGATCAAGCACCACTGTCCTCTTCTCCAGCTTGGTAATTCTAGAAAGACAACCTCAACTTTCCTTCTGTTTCCTCTTGGCTTTCAGAAGCTCAAACAATTATGGAGTTTGGATGTCAGGACAGAGGGATGCTAATGTTGCCCAGGGTTTCCCAAGGTAAGAGCCAAGGGCTTAAGTACAGATCTCACTCAGACACAAAATCTCAGCCTGGAGTCTGGAGTTTAACAAAACAGAACAGCTTTCTGATTGAGTTAAGGCTTGAGAATGACTGGTTTAAAGCAGTGAACTGGCTGGACTTACGACAATGACCTTGATCAGAAGAAGCCAAAAAGAGTGAAAGATTGATCACTCATCCCCAGGCTCCTCATTTTTGTCCCTTAAATCTCAGCTCATGTCTTCCCAGGAAGCCTTTCCCAGCCTCACCCCACCCGGTGAGGAGGCCTTTGCACTCCATCAGTTCCTTGAGCCTGACAGAATACCTCTTACAACTTGTTATAATTGGCCCTTGTTAACTGCTGGACTCCACACACAGGCCAGTGATGACCTCGTCTTGCTCATGATGGTGTCTTCAGCACCTTGGACAAGGCTTTTAGCACAGAAAGTGTTAAACAAATGTTTGCTTATGAGTGAATAATGAGTTTGGACTTAAAAGGTCCAGGTTGTTATATAGTCCTACAAACCTATCTCAAGGAATTCTATTACTGCCACTTGCCCTGATTATATGGTAGGTTTCCATCAAAATTCCCACCTTCGAGCTAATCCTGAGGTTTCCTCTATTAGTGATGAAAGAAAAGATTGGTTGGGGAAAATTCCAACTAAAATGTGAAAGACTAACATGTTGTTTCATTGTGTCTACTTGTGATTCCTAAGATGCTATTTGTCAACCAACTGAATACCTCACTAGGAAAATTTAAGCAGTTAAGAAAACAAGCACAACAGAATTGGGAGTAAGAAAGAGTCCTCTTTGATATTTTCAATGTGTCAATAAGCTTCTATACTACAATAGCTGAAGACTTCAGTCACTATCTATTGCATTAGCCACAGTAACCCCAGTCCCCATGAGAGCGAACAAAAATAATCATGGTAGATGATTGTGAAGATCAACATCTTCACCCCTGGGAGTGGTACTGATGGTGGACTTTTAGGTTCTTTGCACTGATAGGCGGCACAACACGAGAACACAGAGGAAGCAGGAACCCAGAAATAGGTGAGTTGCTTGATAACACACAGCAGAAAGAGCAGGAGGCCAAATGGGGAAGTCCAGGATGCTCACTTCAGCTTACTGGAAGGACTTTCTAGCAACTACTGCTGTCCAGAAATGAAACCTCTCATCATCTGAAGAGAAACTTCCCTACCCCACAGCTGTGCAGATTCAGGAGTCAACGTGTGCATGCAGAAAATAACAGTGGGGCCAGGGAAGTATTCTTTAAACCATGTGTCACAGTGCCATGAAATCAACCCAATGACGTGGCCCACTTAGCATTTTTTAAAGTGGAAAAGATAAAAAAGGATAAATGAGAAGGGAAGGGAAAGGAAAAGAAGAGAAGGGGTCAGGAAGTATTGGAGCATGTATGTGTGCATACACATGTGTGATCAGTGGCAATGTATAGTGTGTCACCAACTGTGAAAAACACTCAAGAAGACTGAAAACCTAAGAAAGTTGGTCTCTAAGGTCCTCCGGTTTTACAGTTAAGAGACACAAGATTGTTACTTGTTATGTGTGACAGTATGACTATAGGATTCTAAGATTGATTCATTTATTTTTCAGTTATTTTTGTACATTAATTTAATACCTGTTCTAGACCATACTGATCACCAGTGGCAAAGAAACTCATCAGAATTAGTTCCTGCCCTCCAGTCAAGTGGCAGAAATAAACATTTACTCATATCATTGTAATACACTTTGGTGAATACTTCTGTCAGCAATAAGTCAAAATGCTTATGTATTTCACCCAGCCCTATGAGGGATAGGAGCCCTATAAGGTTTTCATAGTGCCATTTCATACATGAAAAGAATCAAGGCTCAAATGGTCAAACAAAGCACTGACAGGGCCACTCAGTGGAGCTATGGTTTGAAGACAAGACAAGCACAGAACCAGTATGCTACCATTGGGCTCCCCAGCATGTGGATAGCAGGGACAGGTGGTGTGTGGAAACTGACTTGAGCAACCAGGCTGAGTGAGCAGAATTGGGAAGTGCTATACAACCAAGGGGTCCTGGAGCTGTGTCTCCAAGGAAGAGTAGGTTGATGACTTGGCAAAGGTCAAAGGCATTCACTACATGAAGAGACAGTCCAGAAGCAATGCCAAGAATAGCAAAATGTGGGGTTTATAGTAGTCAGGCCTGATTTGAACTTCAGTCCCAGCTTTTACTAACTGAGTAACCCTGAGAAGTAGCCTACCTCTCTGGGCCACCATTTCTTCATATTTGACAGCACTGTTATGTGATTAGAGATTATAGCTGTGACAATATGACACCAGAGCTATGCCTGGAAAATAATGAGGTCCATGCTAAATGAGGTCAACCCAGTTATGAGAGATTCCTGAGTTTGAGTCCCAGCTCTGTCACTGCCTAGCTGAGTAAGTTGCTAACTTCTCTGAGTTTTAGTTTCCCCATCTTTAAAATGAGAATAGTAATAGCATCTACCACATATGCTAATAAAATAAAATAAATTAATGCATATAAAATGTTTAGAAGAGTTTTAGGAATAAATCAGGTGGCTAATAGAAGTGGAAACAGTCTAATATTCCCATGTGCTAGATGATTTGCTGAGAATTTTAAGATTTTATTCATGACTTAGATTAACAAATGATCGCTAAGGGTTTCTATGTTCTGGGTAATATAAAAGTGTATCATGAAATCTTGAATAGTATAGGACATGGCCAGAACCCCAGGTATGAGATAGAATTTGGTTTTGACAGGGAGTATGGGAGGAAGAATAGGTTTGGGGTGGGAAGTGAGATCAGTAGGAGAAATGAGGCCAGGGAGATAGAACAGGTCAGATCAAGAAAATCGTTTTATGTCCAGTCATCATATAAACAGAGACAAGCTCAGAGAGAGCTTCAATTTAAGACTTTTATTCATTGAATTTATGATTCCCAGTTGTAAAATTCTATGTTTCCATGTGCCAAAGTTTTTATGATTCTAAGATTATAATTCTATGACTTTGTGACTCAATATTTCTTACTTGCTAGAGCAGATTGATATTAAAATGGTCATAATAGGGACTTCTGGTTTAAACTCTGACCTGTAAAGGGTTTTCAAGTCACCATTCTCTTTTTCAAACAAGAAAAGGCTAGATAAGCTAACAATCAGAGAACTGAACTTATAGGATAAATTGTCCACCAAACTCTGTGGCATCCTGTGTGTCCAGAGAGTTATGGTTCCCAAGGTCTGCCCACTTGGACCCTTGCTGTCAGTCAGAACCCATTGTTAGAAGTTCCAGTGACTTACTGAAGGCCTGAGAGTGAGACAATGGTGGATGCCACAGTCATGCAGAGAGGAGGAAAGGCTTCAAACTTTTATAGATCTTTTTTCCTCTGAGAAACTCCTAATATTCCAACAGGAGCATGTACGACATCACCTCCTGCTGCCTTGGCAGGGAGAGATCTACAATAGCAAGAGGAAATCCTTCCAGACTTTTTCCTAATCAAGATTTTGCTGTGGTGGGGCTGGGAAGATGGCTCAGTGGAATAAGTGCTTCCCCTGCAAGCACAAGGGCCTGAGTTCAATCCCTGGTCTGAAACTTTATCCCAGCTAAGTGAGGGAAGACACCCGCCTCCAATCTTTTTTTTTTTTAATTTCTTTTGTGTGGGGGGGTCAGCTCAGCCCACCAGGGGGCTGGGCTGGCTGGCATGTGGTGCTAGGGGATTGAACAGCGGACCCTGTGCTTTGCTTAGCTTAGCTTGTTGCAAGTAGGTGCTTTAGACCACTGAGCCATCTCACCAGCCCATCCCCTCCCATCTTCTCCATGCTTTCTAGTTCATCCAAAGCAAAGGAAATGGAGGAAGGAAGAGTCCTACGCCTGCAGGAGAAAAACAAATACTTTTTGGAAGGTCAACTTTGGGTGTAGAGGGCTCCAAAAGACAAGAACTTGAGAGGTTACAGACAGCCCTCCCTCCCTCTCTGTAGTGAACTCTTAATGGTTTTTGGGTTATCCCAGCATCCACTTAGAACATAGATTCAACTTTCTCAGGCAAGAAGCAGCACTCAGCACTCTGGATGCTTCCAGTTGTGCACTGCTCCCCAGATTCTCAGTGTTCTCAATTCAGACCTCTCTGCTTTATACAGCTTTCTCCTTGTGTCCCCCTCCACACTGGGCAGCCATGTACAGCCCATTTTCTGGCCCCACTAACCCTTACACCTTGTGTGGACTGTGAGCTATGTCACAGTGATCACGTTTCACTCACATATAACCCCCTAGAATTCATCCCTGATTGCTTTAAAGCCACTCATTAAAATTCCCTGCAGAGAGCCCATTTTGATAATGCCTTGTGCCCCATAAAAGAATTAATCCATTGGTCCCCCTCTTTATCTTTATATGCTCCCTGACCTCCATGTGTGTGGTCTCTGTGTGTATTGTGTATTCCTCTGGGGCCCATAAAATTTTATTTCTATCCTATGTTCCTCCTGATCATTGATGAGAAAACACACACACACACACACACACACACACACACACACACACACAATTACCAACACACCAGTAAGGCTCCAATAAGTATCCATTCCATTATAATACAGTGAATTCTAGCTGAAAGACACAGACTCACTGAGGGGCAATACCAAAGCAAAGGTCCCCGGGTGAAGAGGATGAGAAAGTAAGAGCACCAAGGAGTAGAAGCCCCTGAGTGTCTGCAGCTGCAAGCACTAAGTGGCAACCTAGGCAGGTCAACATCAATCCCTAACCTGTAGTCTATTTCTTTATAGTCGTTGCCCTCTACATGTCCAACTTTCAAGAAAAATGCACAAGACTTGCTGCATTAATTTCTCATAGCTGCTATAACAAATTACCACAAGCTCAGTGGTTAAAAACAACAGAAATGTACTCTTTTACTGTTATTTTCTTACTGTTCTGGAGGTCAGAATCCAAAATCAGTCCCACTGAGCGGAAATCAAGGGATCAGCAGGGCTGCCCTTCCTACATCCTCTGAAGACCTAAGAGTGGAATGTTCCCATGTTTCTTCCAGTTTCTGGAGATCACCAGCATTACTCATTATGGAGACAGGTGACTCCAATCTCTGACTGCCAGCCACATCCCCTTCCCCTCTTCTGTGTATCAAGTTTCAAATCTTTCTCTACCTGTCTCATAAGAAGATACGTGCTGGCATTTAGCATCCCAGTGGGTGACCCAGAATAATCTTTTCAGCTCATGACCCATCACTAAGCCTATCATAATGTCAGAAAGACCGAGCAAGCAAGAAAGAAAGAAAGAGAAAGAGAGAAAGAGGAAGAGAAAAAGGAGGAGAAAAGGGAGGAATAATGGAAGAGGAGGAAATGCAAGAGATGAAACACTCATCAGAAGCAGATTAAAATATGGGAATATAAGACTAAGATATGGAAATATCAACAGGCAATTTAAAATAACTATTATTAATATGTTACAAGTTACAATGGAAGTTTTTTTTCCATGAAAGGTCATTTGTTAGACCACAAAACAAAGATAATTAAATTTATTTATTTTTATTTTTTAAAGAATACAAAATAGTAATAGAAAAAAACAGCATTAGAAACAATACAAAATTTCACTAAAAAAGTAATAGGAATTCAACAATGGTTACTGTATTACATTATGTTATTAATAACATGTCTTTTCATGATCACAATGAAATAAAACTGAAAATCAATAATAGATAACACTAAAAAAGAATAAATATAAAGAAATTCAACAACATGTTCTTAGCAATCAAAAAGTCCAAGAAGAAATCACTAGGGAAATTAGGAAATACTTTGGGATCAGTAAAAATAAAACCACTATATAGTAAAATTCAAAGGCAGTGCCTAAAGTTAAATTTATATCTGTAAACATTGATATTAAGTAGGGAAAAAAGAGATCAAATCAATAATTTAACTTGATACCTTTAGGAATTAGGGGAAAAACAAATTAAACCTAAAGATAGCAGAAAGAAAGAAGTAATAAAGATAAGATCATGAATATAGAAAAATAATACAAAGAAATCAAAAGTTGGCTCTTCAAGAGATTTAAAGAGGCTGCCAAGATAGTTCAGTGGACTAAAGTGCCTGCTTAAGCAAGCTTAGGCAAGCACAGTGACCGCAGTTTGATCCCCAGCACCACATGCAGTGCCAGGTGTCCCCAGGAAGGACTGAGCCAATCCTCAAGTCTGAGCATAGTGGCATACACCTGTAATCCCAGTTCTGGGGAGACTGGAAACAGGAGGGTCACTATGAGCCCAAGCTGCACAGTGAGACCCTGTAACAACCAAACACATTTTTTCTAAAAAAAAAATTTAAAAATAAATAAAAATTTTAGCTAGATTGACTAAGGAAAAAAAAAGACTCAAATTACTAGATTCAGAATTGTGACTAAGAACATTACTA
The DNA here is from genome assembly GCA_002564285.1 of Tympanoctomys barrerae. Classification (NCBI taxonomy): domain Eukaryota; kingdom Metazoa; phylum Chordata; class Mammalia; order Rodentia; family Octodontidae; genus Tympanoctomys; species Tympanoctomys barrerae. The sequence goes on along the minus strand of NDGN011518703.1, from coordinate 1,380 downwards.
TCATTTTTACAGAAATAAAAAGGATTATAGGGGAGTACTAGGAACATGCCAGCAGAAACAATAACCAGGTAAAATAGACAAATCTCTAAAAATACACAAATTATTTTAGCTAATTTATGTAGTGATAGAAAATCCCAACAGATGTATAGCAAATTAAGAGTTTAAATTAGTATAATAGTAACATTAGTAATAATGTTAATCAAGGAGTTGATTTTTTTGCTTGTGAATTCTAATAAATATTTAATGAAAAATTAATTCAAATCATTTTTCTTCCAATCCACTCTCCAAGGCAGGAGGATCATGTAAGAGGAGGAAAACCTTCCTAACTCACTCTATGAGACCAGTATGGCCTAGTTTTAATGCTAGATAAAGACAGCATATGCAAAAAAATTACAGGTCACTGTTACTTATAAATATATATTAAGGGTCAGGGAGATGACTCAGTGGAATAAGCGCTTCCCTGGCAAGTGCAAGGGCCTGAGTTCAA